>JAOVVH010000034.1:13426508-13437854 GCA_028566435.1 Scorpiodoras heckelii | reverse complement strand
AAGGCCACGCCTCCTTCACTAAGACTAAAAGACAGCACAAAGGCCACGCCTCCTTCACTAAGATTGAAAGACAGCACAAAGGCCATGCCTCCTCCACTAAGAATGAAACACAGCACAGAGGCCACACCTCCTCCACTAAGACTGAAAGACAGCACAAAGGCCACATCTCCTCCACTAAGAATGAAACACAGCAGAGGCCACGCCTCCTTCACCGAGACTGAAAGACAGCACAAAGGCCACGCCTCCTTCACTAAGAATGAAACACAGCACAGAGGCCACACCTCCTCCACTAAGACTGAAAGACAGCACAGAGGCCACGCCTCCTCCACTAAGACTGAAAGACAGCACAGAGGCCACGCCTCCTCCACTAAGAATGAAACACAGCACAGAGGCCACGCCTCCTTCACTGAGACTGAAAGACAGTACAGAGGCCACGCCTCCTTCACTGAGACTAAAGCGATGTCGGTGAAGTTGTCACATTTCTAAATAAACACTAAAAATAATTTTAAAGACTCCATGATCTTGACCTTTAACCTCTTTTGTGCATTAGTGAGGAAATAAAGTGCTTGTATATGATGATCAGTCATAACCTTTGCCCTACAGAGTCAGAGCTATCCTCTTCCTGAACTACTTCCTTTATAGACTATTCCGAGCCAGCATATCGTGTGTGTGTGTGTGTGTGTGTATGTTTGAGCCAATATCTGAATCAAGAGTCATGCTGGGAGTGCTGTCCTGCCAGTAATAATAACAAGACAGCCAGTGTGTGAGTGTGTGTGTGTGTGTGTGTGTGTGTGTGTGTGTGTGTGTGTGTGTGTGTGTGTGTGTGTGAGATGACTGCAAACCGTTGCTCTGTTCAGTGTGATGAAACAAGTTACATTAAGGTACATTGAGTTACAGTGAGTTACAGTTAGAGCCCGACTGGGTGATTAAAGAGATCAGTGGAGGTTGGTTTAGACACACAGGAAGTTGTTTTTGTTACAGCACATTCACAAGAAAGTGAACCGTTTTCCTTCCAGTACTGCTGCCTTTGGACTTTGGGGGCTGTGTCGCTAAAAAAGCCTCTTCTCTCTCTCTGAGATTTGGTGTGTGACTCGCCAGCTCGGTCTGTTCGCTTACACAGCCTCAGGTTTATATTAATGCGCCTGTTCTAACACGTTATTGTTTCTATAGTGACAGCTCGTTCACAGGGACTCGTTCAGTGGACATGCTGCATGATCTAAAACTAATAATAAACCTATAATAGACACGTTATTTGATTAAGAGTGCTGATGTGGTGAACTTTTCTGTAAGGAGACATTTTTCTAACGTTTATGGAAGGAGTCTCCAGTGTCGGTGCTTCGTAATAGTCAGGGAAAAAGCTGTAACGTTTGTGTGTGTGTGTGTGTGTGTGTGTGTGTGTGGTGTTTCAGCTCCCCTGCCTTGAGGCATTCAGGGTGTTTTTGTTGTCTTGAATTAGGAGCAGCAGGGGAAAAGGTTAGAGACCACTTCCTGAAAACACCCCCCTTTTAGACACACACACACACACACACACACACACACACACACACACACACACCCACACCTCTGTTAAAAACCAAGCCAACCCAGCCACATAATTATCAGCCATTTCCTGATTTTATCTTGTTTTGTGAAAAACAGTATAGGGACTAAGAGGAAGTGTGTGAGACACACAGATGGAGAGACAGAGTGAGTGAAAGACAGAAAAGGAGAGAGAGAGAGAGAGAGAGAGAGAGAGAGAGAGAGACCCTCACCGTGAAGACATCGTCGTCTCCTAGCTCCGTCTCGTTCTGTAGGGTAGACGAGGACGTGGTGGAGCCTGCGCACACAACAAACACCACCCTAAATACACACACTACAGAAGAACTCCACAGCTCCCTGCTCTGTACAGCGAGATCGTTCGAATACCGTTATCGTTTCCATAGTAACAGCTCATTCACAGACTTCTTGTTGGTGAACAAATAAAAAATATGTACGATTTTGTGAGGTTTCCAGAAGATGTTTAAGGAACGAGTCTCCAGTTCCAGTGTTATTTAACAGTCAGCAAGTTTTCCGATATGGAAAAGTCTTTAAGACGGAGAAGTTTACGCCTTCTGGTTCCTGTGTAACATAAAAAGCTGCGTTTTTTTGGTCTTGTCAACTACAATAGAGAGAGAAAAGAGACGCTGATAAGGAAACGACTGATTAGATTAATATTAAATCTAATTATAAATGGATAAAATGTATGATGTGTATCTAGATTAAACATTAACGTTGCATTTTTCTGAATATAAGATGCCCTTATAAGATGTAGGTAATTCCACGTACAAATCGTGTCTGCAGTAGTTGTTCAACACCAGCAGGTTTCTTTTTATATATTTACTCACAGTGACGCTGAAATTCACTTAATTTGACATTTCCAACATATAAAAGCCAACCATCTTTTACTTCTTTCTTATGTAAGCCTCCAACACACACAATTCAGCCGGCGTGACATCATGATCACCGTGCTCGCTCGCTACGCAGGGCCGTAAACAGGATCTTAGACATTCCAGGAAGTAAATATTATGAAAAGTCCTGTGATGTTCGTCCTCCTCACTCACCATCCGTCAGGTCTTCGATGGCCTTCCTGACGCCGCGGTCGAAGGCGCGGGCGTCCGCCGGGCTCTGGAATGTCAGGCCACACTTCTTGTTGTCCACGTGCCAGTGATGGAATGTGGGAGTGGCTTTAGTGTAGATCAGATCCTTCTTCAGGAAGCACTTGAGGATCACCTGCGTACAATGCAGAACTGTGTAGCAGCACTTGGTAATTCATTTGTTTGGGTGATGCACCAGTGTCAAAGGCTAAGATAATGTCTAAGCTAATGTAAGCCATTTATCCATAACACACAAAATAAACATTTTTTAAAATCTATAACTACAAAACTGTGATTATATTTTAGCACTGATGCATCTAATGGTGCCACAGGTGAGGGAAGTCATTATATGGGCATAGAAATGTATTATACTTTGTTAGTGAGGTGCCACTAATGACATTTTTGCAGTTCCCAGGTGAGGGAAGTCCTTATATGGGCATAGAAATTTATTATACTTTGTTAGTGAGGTGGCACTAATGGGATTTTTGCAGTTCCCAGGTGAGGGAAATCCTTATATGGGCATAGAAATTTATTATACTTTGTTAGTGAGGTGGCACTAATGGGACAACCACTGATGCATCTAATGGCATTTTTCAGTTCCCAGGTCAGGGAAGTCCTCATATGAGCACAAATGTTTTTTTTTCACAAAATTGCCATTTTACAGATAAATACAAACATCCTAATATTTTTGTTGTTGTTGATGCAACAACAACAAAACATACTGAACTTTTTTTCTTAGCATCATAATTTATACTACTAGTGTTTATACTTGTAATTATACACATACCTGCTTGTCTCGAAGTCTCTCTCCGTAGATGAGGAACCCGTTATGGCCAAGGAGGTCCAGATCGACCGGAGCCACCTTACACACCCCTACCCGGCTGAGCCCGCCCCCTTCCTGAGCCAGCCAACCACCGCTCGAGTCGTCCCTCGTCATCACCACTGCCTTCACGCGCACCAGGTAGTCGTCACTGTGGAGACAAGACAAGGTGAAAAGGAGGAAGCGTCACATGAACACGAGATCCAAGCAAAGTGTCAGATTTACCTACACACCCTAAAAGGAGAGAAATGCAAAACAGCGGGGCAGAGAATCAGATTAAAGGTGTTTATGCTGCCAAACCAAAGCCAGTTTAACTCTGGGAACAGCAGCTAATCACAGCCCCGGGGCTATTAGGCAAAGTCTCACCTCTCTCAACATGATCTCTTTAAAAGCTGCCGGTTTAATACACACGAGAGTGTGTAAATATTAAACAGAGTAGGTGTGAAATCATCTCACATTTCTTGTTAACCCACAGAACTGCTGAATTCTCAGTTCTGATTGGTCAGAAGACGATCAGTAGGACACATCAAAGGTTTACGCTGATGCACTCAACTTAATGAGTTATCATTTCTTTACGGATGTTCTCTGGAAAGAGATGTTTAACTTTTGCAAACTCTCTCCAATCCATTGCTTATTTATTTCTGCAATGTAATCAATTTAAAGCGACGGTTTGTCACTTTTAAACTGGCAACCTGCAACTGCATAAATAAACAAGCCATTTTTGCTCCTAATCACCTGACCAGCCACACCTATTTTTTTAACCATAATGCACATAGTGCTTTTAAAGAAATGTGTAAAGTTTAACGGTTTTGTTCTGTCTGGAGGCGGGGCTAGCTTCAGGGCCGGAAATTGTTTTTAAAAACCTCAGTCAAACCTTCGGTTTTCCCACCAAATGACCATATCTATGCATTACGTGTTAAGTTTTTTAAGAAAGTCATCCAGCTTAACAGTTTTTCCTCCATCTGAGGGGTTCATTTCAGGGCCAGAAAATTTTAAACAAACAGAACACTGAAACAAAGAACCTAGCCACCGGCCATACATGGTGACGTTACAAATCGCAGACATTTTGTGTATTTTTGAAATGACATATTAATTACAGGTCTAGAAACACTTTGTATGGTTACGAACCGCACCTTTAATCCTGTTATTCCATTCCAATGTTGAAATGTAAAATGAAAGTAGCCACATGTACTATCCTGACTGAATTCCTGTACGATACATCTGCATGTGGAGTGATCATAAAGCATCTTGACTACAGATGTTTCATTCAGTAAAATGCACAAACATCTATTAATTGGGATTTCCACCATGTGTGTTACGCGACACACTCTTTGACACGTTGACCTCTGGCCCGAGGTCTGCGATGCAAAAGAGAAGTCGTCACTAATTCACTAAGAGGAAGAGACTCTTTATGCAAATGGCGCCGGCTCTTGGCGGAGAGCGTGGGAAACGCTTTAATTGAAGGCTCGATTTTCATGCCTGGGTTTGAGGCTACAGATCAAAGATGCTGCGAAAGAATGCCGACGGTGTTTGTGGTTCATTCGAACGGTGCTCCCTGAACCAGACAACCAGACAATTCATTACCAGTTTTTTACCATGTTTCCCCAAATTTATAAAGGTGTAACTTTTTGTGTGTGTGTGTGTAAGAGTCAGCACCAGATCCTTTTTAAAAAAATATATATATGAAGAGGTTGCCATGACTACGACTGCTAAAAAAAATGAGTTCCTGTTGGCTCCTGATGCTACAATCAACAGGAACACAACACTGCATCAGCAGGACAGACATGCATATGTGTGTGTGTGTGTGTTTGCTCTTACGTAAGGTGGGTAACATATATCTGAAAGACTAAATCAATACCAAATCAACAGCTACAATACATGTGCAAAAATAGCCCTCGCGTCGGGTTAACGAACTTTATCACTGAGCCCATTCAGGGACAGTAGTAGCAAAGGTGAGATGTTCCCTGGTGCTAGACTCCCTCGCTTTCTTACTGGTGTGATTATGATGGTTATTTAATAAATGTATATCCATTTCCTGTTTCCTGTTCATTCATTAGCTTATATGCTTTATGAAAACTTAGATGTATACTTTCGTTTCACAGAACCAAACACTTTTTAATTTTCTACTTGTCTCTAACCAATCAGCAGCATGTGGTGCTTTTAGCCACACCCCTTGTTGTCATTAACTTGTATAGATACCGAAACAGGAATGTGTCTCGTCTACTGAAAGACCTTAAGTCTTCGTAGCTTTGTTATTTCATTCCGTATCTTTGATGAGTGGAAATAATCAAGGTAGAACAGGACCAAAAAAAAAAAAGGCTCCTAATAGGGTAGCTAATTAGGAGTCTGGAAAAAGAAGTGCATAATCCTAAAGTGTCCTTCAAGAACTAGTCGGATTTTCACTTCAGACGCTTTACATTAATCTCTTCTAATCCAAATGCTTTATAATAACTCTTAGGATTTCATCGTTAACATGATTTCTCCGCCGCTCCTTCCTATTAGATCCCTGTGCTCTGAGTCACATGGAACCGGAGGTCATTAATAGAACAGGATACAGGAAGTGGGCCGAGCAGTAGGACATGCTGGGTGTGGAAGTGTTAGTGATGACCCACTTCACACATCCTGCTTAGACAATCACAGATGACGGTGGGACATTTCAGCTAGCAAAGGGCTTTACTGCTTAACTGCATGGCCATAAAACTCACAATACAGCACACACACATATGCACACACACACACACACACACACACATTTACAATACTTAGTGGGTGAAATCATATTGGCCTGTTAGTGGTTTCCAAATTCAGGAACAAAAAAGCAATCCAACAACCTAACCCAAAGTAAATTTTTGTTGAATTATTTTTTCTTGTACCCTAGCGGTGTTCCATTCTCACATCTGATTGGTCAGAAGAGCTCATTACATTTCTATAGCAATATACGATTCAGACAGGTCTATATTAATGCTGGATTAATTCTGTGGTAACAGTTTACACAGTGACTTGTAAAGCAGATGGTTCATACAATCCGGATCTAAGAAAAAAATCCATTTTTAAAATCTACACTGTACTACCAGAAAAACTGGTACTGGAGCCTATACAAAATCCATATGCACGTCATTGGTTGCATCCGTCAGTGTGTATATAAAGCCATAGACATCTATATAAGCTTTTAGAGCTGTTTCTACGGTGAGAAAGGCAAGTTATCACGATTTTGTGATTTTCAACACGGTTTAATACTTGGAGCTCGTGAGATGGGTCATAACATTTCAGAGGTAAGAAGCAAAGTTTGGATTTTCACGTATGAGCATTTCAAGGGTGTATAAGGGTTTATAAGGGTGACTACAAGAATTACGGCAAAACCTCAAAATTAAGACAGCAGCGTGACCGTAAAAAGACTCTGTGTGAACGTGAGCAGTGTCGGCTGGCAAGAAAGGTTTCACGTGATAGGCGTGTAACACTGCCTCAAGTAACATCTTAATACAATGCTGGGGCCTCAACAAACATCAGCGTGAGGACTGTACAACATTCCCTCCAAGATCCCGGGGGGACCTACTAAGGATTAACTGCTATACCAGTTTTTCTGGTACTTCACTGTATTGATGTTTAACAAAGAAAAACACAGCATTATTGATACGGTGTTTTCTGCAAGGAGTCTCCAGTGTCAATTTACGCTCAGGAAATTTTCCAACATGGAAAAGATTGTGCTTTCCGGTGTCTCTGTTACTTTTTTTTTCGAGATTGAGAAATAAAGAAAATCTCGTCAACTAACAACTGGATTATAACAATAACTCATTGGGCTGCATTATTTACATGGAAGAGCGTACATGAGCATCGTGTTTTGAGTTTTATTACTTATATAATGTTTATTGCGTTCTAACATGTACACTTGCAGGACTTACAAGCTGAGGCTTTCACTTTACACGTGAAAAACGTCTAGGTCATCTACATAACAAATGTTGTAGTTAAATACACTGACTGACTGATAAATCTGTGAATTTAACTAAAAAACAATAATCAGGAGTGTAACATCACCTAAGTAAAACTTCACAGTAAGACAGCTAAAAGCTAAGAGAGCAGCATTTATTCTCCGCCACTTGCTAGCAGTGAACGATGACAACGAGAAGACGAGAGTTAGCATTTTCCTGACTACGTAGATAAGATCATGCTAACTCGTATAGATTTTTACGATTGTTAGCAGTGTTTAAATTGCCAACCAAATCATCAGGAGTGAGTCAGCATTTTTCCTGACATGACAACTGGTTGAGATTAGCATTAAAGCCCTGTGCTAGCATGATCGAATGTAGGCGCTAGTTAGTATTTTCCTGATTAGCCACTCTAACTAGCTCTCAATGATTCCTAGCTGTGTTAGCAAGTGAAATAATGCCATTTGCTGAAGAAAAGGACAGCTAGCAGGACTGACATTAGCATTTTCCTTCTAATTAGGGAAACAGAAACAGTACAACAGTACAGCGGCTAATTTTCTCCACTATTTGGTACATTTTAGCATGTGTGTAGCCGTCGAGACATCCCCGTGTGACATTACTGTCATTATTATCGTTAGTATTATTGCTGTTTTTATTGTAGCTTTAACTAATTAATTAAATGATAAATTCTGAAACTGGAAAAACTTGCTAAATCTTGTTATCACGTAAAAACAGAATGCATGCTGGGAAATTTCATTTCATTATTGTCCAACAGCATGGATGGTCAACGCATGTGCTAACTTGTTAGCTAGCTAACACAGACGCCCGCTACTCCATGGCGCAACTAGAGACAAAGAGCAACTAGAACAAACGGTGGTTATACATTTGGTTTTGATGATATTCATTATTTGGAAGTGCAACACTGGATTTCATCAGTATTGTAGCTTTAGCTACGGTTAGCTATTGATATTGAATTAAACTAGCATTTTCTCCTGTTTTTACAGCTTAACTATGTGAAATTAATAATTGATGAGGAACCTACTCAGGCCAAAAACTTCACAGATGTGGTTGCCTTTTCATGTCATTTTTCCGCACCCTAAAAAAAATCTTTGGGCTTATCCTGGCGATCTCCATTGTAAAAGGTCTGCCTATACCCCTTACTTTTCTATAAGAAAGTCTTCACAGTAGAAATTCTGTAGTAAATGAATCCCTGAGTATCCAATAAACCAAAAGAACGTATTTCTAAGAGTACACTGAATAATACTCTAATATTACAATGCATTCTGGGATTTCATGAGCACACTGGTACTATTATCCGCTACGGTTTTGGACCCGTCTACCGAGACATAAATCCAATGATACGTATCGTTAAGTAGTGTGATATTACAGTATTATAATTCAGCCTTTTTCCAACTATGGATAACAACCAAATTATTGGTTTTTATATTATTATTATTAACCACATATTATTATACATTCCCTGACATTCCAGCCCGCCTTGCATATGTGTGTGTGTGTGTGTGTGTGTGTGTGTGTGTGTTTGCTCAGCACGGGTGTGAGCACTCATAAATTACAATAATAAAAAATAACAACCCCCACAACGCCCAAGTCACATGCACGTTCTGTCCAGATAAAGAGCAGCGATAACCAAAGCGAAGAGTTATAGCTGATAGGCTGTGTTGGACCCGCTGGAGTCGGAGGCTATCAGTCTCGTGCACTAATCAATAGTGTGTGCTTAGTGTACTGTAGTGTATTTAAGCAAACAGAGTGCCAAAGTGCTGCTGGGTTCTCCTTTCTGATTGGTCAGAACGTGTTGATTTATTTTCTGACAGTAGTTCCTGCTGTAAATTAATCACAGCTTTATATTAACGCATAATAAATACATTGTTGTTTAATGGACAGATTTAGAAACATGATATTTGAGGAAGAAAAAAATGTGTAACCGCCGATACGGTCAGGTTTTCAATAAGCAGATGTTTATTTAACTCCTATTTGTCGGAGTCTCCAGTTTCAGGGCTTAGTTTTTCTGCCACACGAAAGTCTTCAGGACAGAGGGCTCTGTTTTCTTTTCTTTACTTTTCTTGGTATACTTGTTTGTTTGTTTGTTTTCTTTTATTAACTTCATAATTGAGAATAAAAGAGAGGCTAGGGAATGGAATTACTGTTTATAGCAGCTATAAAGTAAGCGACACAGGAACCAACTTGTTTCAAATAACACCAGAATGTTGTGGATTATTTTCCACGCTTCCCATCGTGTTTTATTCCTTACATATTCAGAGTAGGTTTTGCTGAGCCTGACATGTTGCCTTTCGCATGCTGAACACAGGAGTTAATGTTAAGCTCCTATAGTGCTCGCTTAGCCAGAAGGAAGCTGCTTAACTTCAGGCTAATACCATTAGCCAAGGACTTTGATCCACTTTTCCATGTGATATAAAACCCCAAAGTCCTTATGGGCCACTGTGTAGATAACATACAGAATTTGACAGCAATACAGTATCCTGAAACAAAAATATTTAGATTACTGATAGCATGAGCACATTTATCGTTATCAATATTATTATAGCAACGGGTAGCTGGTTGGAATTAATTTTGTACCAGTTGCTTTAAATTAGTTTTTTTTAATGTTTGTTTGGGGCTGTTTGTTTTGTTAGTTTGGCTGTACTGTTTTGCAGGTTGTTAAATATCGTGATATGATAAGTATCGTGATATGATCCGCTAAACCGTGTCACTAGTTTACTCTTTCTTACGCTTTCTGCATGCTGTGATCATGTTGTGTAAGGCTACGTCCACGCTAATATGTTTTCGTTTCAAAGCTGCATTTTAAAATAAAAACAATCTCTGTCCAGGCGTGCATTTCAGCTCTGTATCAGAAATAATCTTCGTCCATACTAATACACCTATAAACAGGAAGCCGCTGGACTTGGGAGTTGTCACTGATCGCTCAGATAATATCTTGCCTCCTGTACATGTACGCAGTTACAGCATTATCAAAGGCAAATGTAAAACCGCTGCTAGCAAAGACCACAAGGTCAGCAAAGCTCGTAATTTGTTATCGATGTTGCATTCACTGCTGGTCCTCGAAACTGGTGTTTGTTTTCTTCCAGAAGAGGGTCAGGGAAGGAACGCTGTACTTAATAAGACCCAATCAGGAAGCGAACATAGGTTTCGGCATCCTCGGTTCCAAAATTCCTCCGTTTCTGCCTGTCCACACTACAACACAATGCCAGAGTTTTAAATCAAAAATGGGATCGGTAGTGTTTCTAAAGGTCTCTGTTAAAGGGGCTCGGATACTCCGGAGTAGTATGGACGCTAGACGGAGACGTAGCAAAAGCGATGCATTTTAAAACGAAAACGGATTACTGTGGACCTAGCCTAAGAAGCTAGTTTAACAAATGCGGTAGAAACAGTCAGTCTGAATAGAGATGCCTAAAACCATGCTAGCTAATGTGATTCCCTCAAACACTTAATATCACACTTTTTACAGTAGATGAACTTACATAAGCTTGATCAATTCAGCTTGCAATCAGATATCCGTGATACTCCAACACTCAGTTGGAATGAAATCTTTATGTGTAACTTTGAAATATGTCACAACTCAGAAAATGTTCAGAATAAGGTATATATAGAAGTCTTTATTTGTTACATATACATCACTGCACAGTGAAATTCTTTTCTTTGCATATCCCAGCTTGTTAGGATGTCGGGGTCAGAGCACAGGGTCAGCCATGATATGGGATCCCTGGAGCAGGGAGGGTTAAGGGCCTTGCTCGTGGACCCAACAGTGGCAGCTTGGAGGTGCTAGGTTTTGACCCCCTGACCTTCTGATCAGTAACCCAGAGCCTTAACCACTGACCACTGCTATATATGTGTATATATAGTAGTATATATATATATATATATACTATCTATCCATCTATATATATATATATACAGGGGTTAGACAATGAAACTGAAACACCTGGTTTTAGACCACAATAATTTATTAGTATGG
>JAOVVH010000034.1:13278207-13289328 GCA_028566435.1 Scorpiodoras heckelii | reverse complement strand
TCCACACAGAAAGGACCCAGACCACTCCACCCGGGGACTGAACCCGGGACCTTCTTGCTGTGAGGCGACAGTGCTACGCACTGCACCACCATGCCGCCCTAACTGCAACATTTTCCCTAAAAAATTACAGTCACTAATGTGGTGAAGATTTCTGCAGTGACATGTTTATTAAATTTTTATGGAAGGTGTCTCACAGGTCTGCACTTTGTAACAGTCAGTAGGTGGGTTTTCCACCATGGGAAAGTCTTCAGGACAGAGGAGTTTACATGTTCTGCTTTTTCTGTAACATACCGCAAGCTCTAGTCTCATTTTTGGTCTTGTTGATTTCCAGAGAGAGAAAAAAGGAGGGGAAAAAAATGAGTGACTGTGGAACGAACTTGTCCTGCAGATGTTCATCAACGTTAAATTTAACTAAGATAAAAGTAGCTATGATGTTATAAAAGTAGCTATGATTTGTCATTTATTATTACATTTTTTAAAAATTGTAATTGTTGGCAAACTGCTATAATATGAGCGAAATAAAACGCTGTGAGTTGCTGTAATTGGACAATAATAAACTTTTGGGTGGAATAGTGAACTGAGATGAACGGTGATTCATCACACCACTACATTGTTGATTATTTTTCCATGACAGCATGTGTTTTGTTCCTCAAATCCAGTCACATCTATACCACTTTGTATGGATAAAGAATCGTCTCTTTATATTGTGTTGCTGTACACAAAGTAAGCCCCGCCCCTAAAAAACTAACAAGCACTAAGCTCCACCTCTAAAAAAACTAACAAACACTAAGCCCCGCCTCTAAACTTAACATTCGTGGTTTTTTCCCCTACAGATTGAATCATGTCCGATTTGAAACCATGCAAATGAAAACGTCCTTCAGTAGATTTATGTCTGGGGATTAATTTTTTTTATTCAAATTACCAACACCCCACCCCCCTGCACCCACTACACATGGGTTTGAATAACAACACTAAAGTCTCCCAGTTAAATTGGATTACATTAGTTCACCCTGATGACAGGGAACGAAGGAGAACCTACTGTTCAGCAACGCTCTCTGTAATAGACCTACACATCAACTCTGACTGTTTCATCTCACACTTCAGCATGTTTTATGAACGCTTCTTCAGACGGGGAATAGATTTAAAAAAAAAGAAAAGAAAATGCATTAACGGTCACTCAGATGAGCCAGTGTGTTTACAAGCCTCATAAATAAAGATCAGCGCTTCCCTTATAATACGTTTAAAAAAAAAAAGATGCATGGAGAGCGAGGAGCTGATTCTGCTCCATCTTTCCAGCATTAAAACTTCCTACAGAGATGTTTTCCATCCCTTTTTCCACTACCTTGAGTTTAGAAGACTGAGAGATGTCCACAGAGATTTTACAGCAGAACTGTTTTTCAGATTATCAGTTAATAGCGACAATCTGAGAGCTTTAGCTCGGTGTTTCCTTGTATACATAAATATATACAACAAACACAAAAACTGTTTGCCGTTCCTTCAGCTTAGCCTTATTGCTTTCTTTGGGTTTGTCCTTTTTAGTGATGTAAAACCATAATATTTAAAGTAACCTGAATGGTATTATATTAAAGAGCAGCTTTTTTTTTACTACATTCCTGCTCTTTTACAGGTTGTTAAATTAATAGTGTATTACAGCAGGATAAATCATTAAGACTAGCTTATTTATGAGTCTGAAATTCACAGCAGAGTCGATAAACTCAAACTCACTGCACCGTTGAGGATTTCTGTGAAATATGGAAAAGCTCAGGGACCTCAGACGTCCCAGAGCAGGTCTGTCAAGACGATGGCATATGCTCTTTGAAAATACTCCCATCTAAATAATAGGATGAACTACTACGACTATACGCTGAAGTACCAGAAGAACTGGTATAGCAGTTAATACTTGGTAGGTCCCCCACAGGATCTTGGAGGGATCTCATAGCATTTCAGAGGTACAAGCAAAGTTTGGATTTTCACATTTGAGCATTTCAAGGGTGTAGCATGACTATAAGAATTCTGGCAAAATCTCAAACTTACGACAGCAACGTGGCCGTAAAAAGACTCTGGGTGAACGTGAGCAGCGTCGGCCGGCGAGAATCGTTTCATGTGATAGACGTGTAACGCTGCCTCAAGTAACATCGGAATTCAATGCTGGGGCCTCAACAAACATCAGCGTGAGGACTGTGCAACGTTCCCTCCAAGATCCTGTCAGGGATCTACCAAGTATTAAGTGACATACCAGTTTTTCTGGCACTTCAGCATACAGTTCACAATAACAGAAGAAACGAGTTGATGTTTTTGTACGTAAACACAGGATATGCTGCACTCCAGACTGACAAATAAGTACTGTGTGATTTCACAACACGAGTATACACACCCCCGGGAAAAGACCAAGCTTCTTCCACCAAAATGTTAAAAACGTCCTTTAATACTCCAACATTACAAAAAAAAAACAAACAAAAAAAAACAAAAACAATCAGCCCTGATGTCCAACTCTGCCACTGGGGCAGCTTCTAAACAACAAAACTCCTGTACAATCTTAACCATAAACATGAAAAGAAAATCACTTGTAGGGAAATCATGATGGGACGTAGGATTCGTTCTGCAGGGCTGCGTTTCAGTCCAACAATGCTCATCTTACGTGTGTGTGTTCACTTCTTGGCGTAGGTGATCTTCATGGCGCAGGTGGCGGTGATTCTGAAGCCCTGTAGCGCGTCTTTAGCGACTCCCGCCTGGCTTTCGCTCTCAAACTCCACGAAGGAGATGTCGTGTTTCCCGGGGACCAGACGCACTTCTTTGAAACCTGGGAACCTGCGAAGAGAAGAAAACAGGACGGCGCTATAAACTTCTCAGAGAACAGCTGATCTGAGGGCTGAAGAAAGGGGAACTCGCTCAAGTCTAAACGTTTTGAATCCGGACGTAAGCGATAGAGATGGTGGATACACTCTTCGAAAGAGAAGACAACTCTGTAGCTGCAACGTTTCCACGGAAACGGAGGGACGAAAAGAGACGAAGCGTTTCTGCCAGCGATATTATTAAAGCTGGGACGAGAATTTCGGCTTACGAAGAATAATGTCTTTTGAATGAAAGATTTCATCATAAACTTTTTCCCCCCCAGTTGATTAATACGGTGTTATTTTTAACCTTGTCCATCGTTCCATGATCATTTTAATTACAAATCCAACAGCCACTCCGAGGGACACTTCTCCTGCTCTTCATCCTGATTCATGCTTAAACTATTAACCCAATGATGCATCACATGATCTTACCTTTCCTCAACAAAAGAATCCAGGAATATAAAGATCTCACGTTTTAACTGATTTCTTGTAAGAGTTCTGGGTTTAATGTAAGACAGAGATGAGGGCGGGGAACCGGTACTCACTGGTTGAACAGCATGGACAGCATCATCTCGTTGGTCTCCTCGGGCAGGTTGGTCAGGAAGAGAATGTAGTTGGGAGGATTATCAGGAACCTACAAATATGACGACGACAACAACAACAACGGTACAGAGAAAGACTTTGCATGAAGCACAGCAAGAGAGATGAATTGAAACAATAAGACATATCGGATTTGTTCTTGTACCTGGACCGTGGCTGGTGGAGGAGGCTGTGTGTTTACGGCATTCTGAAAAAGAAAACGCGTCAGCATTAACGACATTCGGCAAACAAACACGAGTACAGGGTCTGTGGGCGGAGCTACAAACAACACCGACTGCTGATTTGTCAAAGTCTCACCGATATGATAATGTCTCAGTTTAAAATGACTTTCCTACTTTGGTTTTCGGTAGTGTACCGAATCGTCTGTCTAATCTAATCTCCTTGTCGCTGCAGGGGTTAAGTGGAACCGTCATGATTTGGCTCGCGGGTTCATATGTAAAGGTGTATACACTGGAGTTACCAGTGGAAGTTAATACTTGGTAAGATCCCACACGGGATCTTGAAGGGAACGTTGCACAGTCCTCACGCTGATGTTTGCTGAGGCCCCAGCATTGAATTTCGATGTTACTTGAAGCGGTGTTACACGCCTATTCTCGTGATTCTCGCCAGCTGACGCTGCTCACGTTCATGTTCGCCCAGAGTCTTTTTATGGCCACACTGCTGTCATAAGCATTTTGCTTTTACCTCTGAAATGTTATGACCCATCTCAAGAGCTCCGACTATTAAACCGTGTTGAAAACACAAAATCGTGATAACTTGCCATTCTCAGGGCGGAAACTGATGATCTAGAAGCTTCCACAGATGTCTATCGCTTTATATACACATACTGACGTAGTTTTGCTATGTATTGTACCAGTTCTTCTGGTACTTCCTGGTGTATATACAGCATATAAAACTCACCACTGGTTTCTTGGCGGCGTTGGCTGCTTGCTCTTGGGCTTTCTTCTTCTTCTCCTTCTTCTTCTCTTTGTCTCCGTACGTCCCTCTTATCTTAGAGATGATATCGGAGTCCGTCTTGGCGTACTGGATTCGCTGCGGATGAACAACACACGGATTAACATCTGGAACATCGGTGTAACTTCTGCCTCCAGTCCTACCTTCAGACTCTGACAGGTGTGGATACCAGACTGCAGCAAGGAAGATCTTATTTCAGGTCTCATTAACACCCCAGTGTTCAGCTGCAGTGTAGAAAAGGAGGAAAGGAGGACCTGCCGTGTCCTAATACAAATCTGTGTTACATATCTGGTTATCTGGATGCTGCTAAAAAGCGGCTAGGTGAGACCGACCTCCGTAACTTTTTATCAGAAGCAAAATGTCAAACACTAAACTTGATCTAGACTGATCACGATCTTGGAATCCACCGCAGGAACAAAGGGCACCATAAACACTCTTCTCACACACATCTTCAAGTCTAGCATCAATTCAGAGCCACCGATCCACCTCCTGACATGTTCTTGGGAGGCAACTACAGAACCCAGAGGAGACATGTGAAAGGAGAACTCGACACGGTCAGTCCCATTTACATTTACTTACAGTTATCCCATTTATACAGCTGAGCAGTTGCAAGTTAAGGGCCTTACTCAGGGGCCCAACAGTGGCAGATTGGTGCTGCTGGGATCTGAACCCCTGGGTAGTCCAACGTCTTAACCATTGAGCTACCACCGCTCCGAGGTGTCCTCAGGATCAAACCGAGGACCGTCGAGACGTGACGCTTAGGACTGTCCATGTCAGTGAGACACTCACCATGGGTTTATTGTAGAACGGAAAACCCTGCAGCTGTCTCAGCGCGTTCGTGGCTGCTGCGAGCTCTTTAAACACCACAAACGCCTGACCCCTCATCTTCATGGTCTTCATAGCGACGATCTCAACGATCTGGCCGAACTGCGAGAACAGGGCGTAGAGAGATCTCTTCAGCTCTAAAGGATAAAACACAAAGCACAACACGTCAAATCATCAGGATGTATTCAAGGGGTTTTAGACTCGGACGGTTTCCACAGAACGGCACGAGAGGTGTATTTTGACTGTGTACACTGATGTATTTCTTTTTGAAACAGGAAGTCGGCATGATTGATGATGTATTGCATGTAGAGTTTGACACTATACGACAACACACCCAATGCTGAACCTTAACCGACTCCAGGAATGGGACATATTTCTAACAGAGAGCATTGAACTGGATAAACAACAGACTTTTAGCTTACGATTCTTAGACATGAAGAAATGTACACCACTTTCACATCATACTTACACATCCAAACGTACACAAAGAAGCTCTGAATCATGCATTTTTATACAAGGAGACTTCACACTTCTAAAATTCACACCAAGCAGATTAATAACACCTCCATCAGGACACGCACCTTCCTTCTTCACCCTGTCATTCAGGTTGTTGATGTATATCGTGTGATTCGGTCGTATGTCCATGCTGCTTATCTTTCACCTGCGATTATTGAAAGATAAAAGATTCACTACACGTCGTAAAGGAATAATAAACAATATATTCGACATATTTAACAAACAAACCAGCAACATTTCCTTAATATAATTATAATAATGAATGAATGAAAGACTAAGTCTCAAACTTACCACACTTACTACAACACCGACAACGACTCGGCGGCGCACTTCCGGTGTGTGCTGCGCTTTTTGATGACGCAAGCGCGTTTGTGTCGCCGCCCTTTGTAGCGGAGGATGAACTGCGCTCTAGGAAGAGAAACCGGAAGTTTGTACATAAATAAAGTCGTTCTTCGGTTTATCATATCAACAACAAAAGGCGAAGAATATATATATAAATATATATAAAAAATAATAATAAATGAAAAAAATATTAATCAGTTCAGAATTCATGTAGAAAATCATCTTAAGGATTGGTGTTCAACATAAATAATAAAAATGTCCCAACAAGTTAAAATCCGTAGTACCTGATATTACGAGGAAAAAAAAGTCGCAATATTTCGGAAATAGACTAATATTTCGGGAAATATTTTCAATAATTTTTTTTTAAAGAATAAACTCATAGCCTGATACTTTGACGATTTTGTTAAAATGGGACACATGAAGCAAAATGTTACGACTTTTATTTGTGAAATCTTCCTCTCCTTCTTCTTCATCATCTTCTTCAATTATTATTATTATTATTACACTCATCAGTCACTTCATTAGGTACACGTTGCTAGTACCGGGTTACATTTATAGTTACGGCATTTGGCAGACGCCCTTATCCAGAGTAACTTACGTTGATCTCATTTACACTGAGCACTTGAGGGTTGAGGGCCTTCCTCAGGGGCCCCGCACTGTCAGTGGTGGGATTTGAACTCCCAACCTTCGGGTCAGTAATCCAACATCTTAACCACTGAGCTACCCCCCCTTCCTTGGATTGAACCCCCTTTTGCCTTCAGAACTGCCTTAATTCTTCATTTAATAGATTGAACAAGGCTCTGGAAACATTCCTCAGAGATTTTGGTCCATATTGACATCACAGTATCACGTCACTTCGTTCCTGCAGATTTGTCAGCTGCACATCCATGATGTAAATCTCCAGTTCCACCACATCTCAAAGGTCCTCTATTGGACTGAGATCTGGTGACTGTGGAGGCCGTACACCACCACCACCACCACCAGCCTGAACCTTTGATACAAAGCTTTCATGTTGTTTATGGCAAAATCTGAACGTACCATCCGAATGTCACAGCAACATTTTTCCAATCTTCATTGTCTAGTTTTGGTGAGCCTGGTGTGGTCTTCTTCTATTGCAGCCCATCTGCTTCAAGTTTCGATGTTTTGTGCATTCAGAGATGCTCTTCTGCATACCGTGGTTGTAATGAGTGGTTATTTGATTTACTGATGCCCTTCTATCAGCTCGAACCAGCCTGGCCGTTCTCCTCTGACCTCCAGCATCAATAAGGCATTTCCGCCCAGAGAACCGGCCCTCACTGGATATCTTCTCTTTATTGGACCAAACCCTAGAGATGGTTGTGCATGAAAATCCCAGTAAATCAGCAGTTACTGAAATACTCAGAAACACTCAGCCCGTCTAGTGCCAACAACCACGCCGTGTTCAAAGTAACTTAAATCAACGTTCATCCCCATTGTGATGCTCGGTTTGAAGTTCAGCAGGTCTTCTTGACCATGTCTACATGCCTAATTGCGTTGAATTGCTGCCATGTGATTGGCTCATTAGATATTTGTATTAACCAGCAGTTGAACCAGGTCTTATACAGAAATATAAACACACACAATAAGAATCGATAATGGCAATGAGAGCAAACCTTAATGTATAAAATACACATTTTATTCCTTGAATATAAAAACAACACAAATGTTTCCAGATGATCAACTGACAGCATGAATGTGTGTGTGTGTGTTGTATGTGTGTGTGTACATGTGTGTGTGTACATGTGTGTGTGTGTGTGCATGTTCAGAGTGTGTCGACGCTCTGTAATCTGCGCTCGGTGAAGAAGCGGTGTGTCTCTCGTGCATGTGTGTTGCTGGCAGGTTTGTTGCGGCTGAAGTACGACAGCATGGACGCGTTATTCTGTCGAGCTGCTGCTTTCTCTCCGTCCTCCTCGTCGTCGTCCCTACACACACACACACACACACACACACACACACACACACAGGCTTCATGAAAAACTCTCTAATGAATAACACATGACCAACACCATCTGACCACAACACCACCGTGAACCTCTTTCAACATTCAGACAGTTCTGAGTCACCCTGAGCGGCGAGACTCCGCCCCCTGCTGGTAGACTCACCAGTGCACTGGGACTGCTTTGCTATCCAGTAGACTCTGTGCTGTGCTCCAGCTGAAGCGCACAAACTGCGGATAACCAAACACCGGGTCCAGATACTTCAACAGCCAGCTCTTAGTCTTTGGGTCTAAACATAAAGACACACAGTTTTACCAGCTTTGTGAGGACTGTCCTTTGTCATACATAACGCACAATTTGACTTCAGGAACCGAAACAAAGCCTTTCACACATTACATATGTACTTGTGACTTATGGTTAATTTATAAACGAGGCCGAATGGCGTTACGTGTACACGCGGTGAGCGGGTTTAGCGATTACGTGAGGAATAAAACAAATAATCAAAGACAGCGTTGTGGGATGAACTGCTGATGAACTGTAACTGTTTCCAATACAAAGTTGATTATTTTCCCAAAAAAAAAAAACCCGGCACATCCTGAAGTGTGTTATTCCTTTGACAACAATGCCACGTGTTCACACGAAGCGTCCAACATACACGCCCCTGTGTGAGCTGTTACTATAGAAACGATAACGTGTCACAAGTGTGTTAATATAAATACCCGTGACTCGCTCTACAGCGGATCTGTTTCGCATTATACGAAGCATTATGGTGGCATTCTGCACGTACGAACACTGAAGCCAGGTGTCCACAGAAAGGCCACGATGTGATGACGCACGAATAAGACAGACGCGTTAATCTACAGGATATTACTACAGGCTTGTTCTGCCATCTTGGATTCTGAGGTCGGGTTGGAGGTCGATGATGTTCCTCCGACTTTCCGACCTCATTCACAATACGTTCCAGTTCAATTTCTGACTACGAACTTGGAATCTCCAACTTCTTCAAATGAAACACACCTTTTCACCGCTGTGGTTTAACACATCCGTTTAGATACATATACATCCTGCAAATGTACACTGAAGTGCCAGAAAAACGGATGATCCATAGCAATGCCACCTATGCACCTCACTGGATAAAGTGATGGACATCTATGGAAGCTTCTAGAGCTGTTTCCACTGTGAGAATGTCACGTTATCACGATTTTGAATGCGGTTTAATAGTTGGAGCTCGTGAGATACGGGTCGTAGCATTTCGGAGGTCGAAGCGAAGTTTGGATTTTCACGTATGAGCCTTTCAAGGGTGTATCCATGACTACAAGAATCCGGGCGAAACCTCGAACTTACGACAGCAGCGTGGACGTAAAAAGACTCTGAGTGAAGTGAGAATCGTTTCACGTGATAGGCGTGTAACACTGCATCACGTAACGTCAGGATTAACTGCTATACCGGTGTATGAAGTGTGTGTTCACAGTGTAAGTAACACTGAAATAAAGGAAACGGAGACAGGCGTCGCGGAGGACTGACCGTTGGGGTATCCCGAGCCATAATTGGTGTCCAGTTCCCCTAGATCTTCTGTGAACTTCCAGCCTTTCACTGCATGGTCTCGAGCCACCTGGGACAGAAGAAACAGCCATGACGACTAGATAATTCTTCTAATTACTCAGATTTACATCTCCTACTGGCGCCAGTAATAAACACATCCCTAAGGGCGGCACTAACCAAAGACTATCTGAAAGCACTCCCCTCCCCCCACTTGGCAGTACTTCCTGTTATTCCGGCTTTTCACGGTGGCGCCGTTTCTCGTACCTTGGCGCAGATGCTGGCGGCGCTGACGACGGGGAAGAGCGAGTCGGCTTTGGGCCGTACGGTCACCTCGATCCCGGGAAAGCGCTGAGACAGCTTCTCCTCGTACTTCTCCGCCGGGCCCACCGTGTCCACAAACACCTGACCAAACACACACACACACACACACAGAAAATCTGACGCAGGACAATCCAGGCTGCTTTTAAGACAAAAATGTCTGCTAGATATAGTTAGATGCATTAGCATGGTTCCTCCGACGCCGCTACGGACGTCTCTCGGATGTGTCTTTCTGACCTCTTTGAGCTGCACGCCGCAGTCCAGGGTGTACTGCACCAGCCCGATAGCTGCGTCGTGAGACAGGGCGTTTAAATTATACTTGGCCCTGAACGGGGAGACAGAAAAGAGATCAGAGAGAAAATTACATCTTTGTTAATGCACCACACACACACAAGACGGTTGTTGTGCTATCTGTGCACCTCTGTAACATGCTAGTGGAGATGGTGTTGGGTGACAGGATCTGAAGAGCCCAGCCCACAAAGCTCTTGGCCTCGTCCAGCTTCAGGAACAGGCTCTCTCTCTCTGACTCGCTCAGCGTCTTCGAGTCTGGACACACAATCAGCAGAAAGTATTACGACAAATTGTACATTTTTAGGGTTTTAGGGCAACGGGGTGTTTATTTGTTCCCCCTTTTTACACCACAGCGCTGTTGGACGCCTGAATCGGATTACTGGGACGGTGTCGATTCGTTTCCTACGACAGCAACCCGCATTAATGTGCTCGTCCTCGTCCTAGGACGTTATCGTTTCCATAGTAACAACACGCACAGGGACGAACCAGGTAAATGTTTGACACGGTGAAGCTTTCTTCTTAATCTTGAGGTTCATTTAACAACAATTTACAGAAGGAGTCTCCATTGTGAGCGCGCTATGGTAATGGTCCGGGGCGAAGCCGGAAAGTTTCCCAAAGACTTCAGGACAAAGCGGTTTACGCTTCGTTCCCGTTTCTGGGCAACACGTGAATTCTGTGTCGGTTTTATTAACATCAAGGGAGAATAAATAAAAGGAGAGGTTGGTAAAGAAAAGTGTGTTTGTAGCGGCTACGGTGTTAGTCAGAACAGGAACTTGTCTTGTTCTGTTCAACCTGAAAGAGGGCGGGTTCCCTTTTGAGTCTGGTTCCTCTAAAGGTTCCTTCCTCTTAACACCCCCCCCCACCCCTTTTGTACTTCTACAATTACAGACTGTAGTCCATCTGTTTCTCTACATACTTTGTTAGTCCTCTTTACTCTGTTCTCT
>JAOVVH010000034.1:12685881-12701565 GCA_028566435.1 Scorpiodoras heckelii | reverse complement strand
ACACACACACACACACACACACACACACACACACACACACACACACACACACACACACACACACACACACTTCCTGATGCAAACATTCATAGAATGGCCAAAGGGTCTAAACTCTGAGCCTGTATATCTGGGTCTTAAAGATGTGTGTGATATGACCACAGTGCTGTCTCAGAAATATCTAACTGGATAGTTTTAGCAATGTGTCAGTAAATTCTGAAAATAGTTCACGGCCAAATTGTACAGCATTCTCAAGAATAGACGATAGTTACTGTACATTTCACGTGTAAGCTGTCCTAACTGTTTAAGCAGTTTAACAAAATTCCAGCCATTACTCATCTTATATTCTGATTAGGTTTTTTTTTTTTTCATCAGACTTTGAAGCACTAACCCTAACCCTAACACTCTCTGGATAAGGCCATCTGTCAAATACTATAAATGTACAAATTTTTTTGAAAAAGACTGATTGGTAAACAGATGGGTTTCGATTTATTTTGTCTGATTTGGACAGTAGTTCCTGCTACATTTTATGTGAAGAGACTTTTATTTATTTATGTAGTATTTTCGGAAGGAGTCTCCAGTGTCAGTGCTTTTATAACAAAGATAAAGCGGTGACCTTTTTTTGGATCTGTGCAAACTTCAAGGCAGAAGAGTTTGTGTTTCGTGGTACCATATTAACAACAACGAGAGATTTGTAAGGGAACACCTGGATGTACCACAATTAGTAACAGGAACTAGCTTGTGGGGCGACATGGTGGCTCGGTGGGTAACGCTGTCCCGTCACAGCACGGAGGTCCCTGGTTCAATCCCCAGGTGGAGTGGTCTGGGTCCTTTCTGTGTGGAGTCTGCATGTCCTCACCGTGTCCGCGTGGGTTTACTCCGGGTACTCCGGTTCCCTCCCACAGTCCAAAGACATACATATTAGGTTAATTGGTGTCTCTAAAAAAGTGCCCCTAGTGTATGATTCTATGTGCCTTGTGTGTGCCTACGATGGATTGGTGCCCTGTCTATGGTTGATCCTGCATTGCGCCCTATACCGCCGGCTAGGCACTGGCTCTCCCGTGACCCTGGGGACAGGAATAAGCGGTTAAGATAATGAATGAATGAACTAGCTTGTGTCGTCTTATTCATGTTACAGAACAACATAAATTTTTATATAGGAATAGTAATTGTTGGCAAATTGTTTGTTTAAGAGGAATAAAACACTTCAGGATGTGCTATTATAAGAAACTGATCAGTAACACAGCTACGTGTCAGGTGCGTCAGACCAACCTGCTGCTGATTAGTTTTCCTAGAATAGCACAACCTCAAGTATTTAGTTCCTTTTACAATAAAGCCCTGTTCTGAGAAACATGCAAAAGCGAATATAAATGCTTGAGCAAATGAAGTGTGACAGCGCTAACATTAGCTTAAAGAGTGCTCCAGGAATAACCGAGACTGGCTTTTGTCAACAGGCCGTGATACGATCAGGTCTTAGAAGCAGAAGGAGTGGCTGCGGCTTGTCATCTCGCGCTAAATTGGATTTCAGGCCACAGACAAACAGGCCGTTCATTTAGATGAGCACTGGCGTGAGGAGAGAAAACAAAGGCAGCCAGTAATTAACACTGATATCAATCGATCTTGCCATTGATACTTGCATCCAAGGTTGACATACAACAGCATCATGAACTTCAGAGTGTGACTTTCATCCTTGAAACAAAATGCTTATTGGTTTCCTGTTAGAGGATCCATTTCTGAGCTAAAGAGTATCTGCAGAGTGTCAGGCAGAGTCCAGAGCTTAAGGCTGGATAACATTGTCCAGATACAGGAGACAGCGTAGATACATGGCCTGGATTGCAAATAGCTTGTAGGGCACTGACTAATGGATTTTTATTCCTTATGTAGTACAGTACACTTTAAAACACTCAGCCATATCAGATTCAGTACAAGAATTATGTTATTGTGGAAAAACAGCTTAGGGCACACCCATGCGCTGACACTGGGTGACCAGTAGGGGTGCTGTGGATCTCTGTAAGATATGGGTTAATGGCTCATCCAGACCACTGAATTCAATTCTGTTTAATTCTCTGCTATGTACGGATTAAAATCTCAAGGACAAATATGTTATGCAATGATATGTTTAGGTCTAGATTTAAAATAATCATACAAATTTCATGCAACATCTCTACATTGTAGTGTCCCTAGGAGAAATGAATGAATATAGAAGAAACGAGGAAGGTAACAACCATTATTGCCTCATAATCCTCTTTGAGATACCTGAATTAATATTGTCACTCACAGGTCATTTTATCGGTCTCATGAGACACTAATCCTCCTTTCAAAATTTTCAGGTCTTTTAAAAAAAAGTTTCATCCCAATAATCTGCTTGTAAAACACGTATAAATGCTCTGCAACTGCTGAGAGCCAAATCTTACACGGGCAGGAGCTCTTGGCAAATTTCCTGCTTGTCAGTTTCTTGATGATATGTGAAACATACTGAGGCAGTTGATTGCTCAAGGACCTTCCTGTGTTGTTGTGTATGTGTGTGTGTGTGTGTGTGCTAGTAGTGTGTGAACGTATATGCTGTGCATGTGCTATTAATAAATCCATCTTTGTATGCACAATGTCCTTACCTCGGAGACGATGGATTCCCCATGCTTTCTCCCTCCTTCTTTCTTTCCTGGCCTTTTCTGCACCCAGTAGGAGCCTTTTTTACTCTAAAAGGGCCCAGTGTTGGGGCTGGCAGGGGGCCAGGATGCTGAAAATCATAGGCCTGCGCCCTTGCTTTTGTTCCCCACCGCTGACTGATGCTGGCGGCCTTTTGCGCCCTCGGAGAGCTCAGCGTGAGACGTACCGGACTGCCGTGGCGCGGAAGCTCGACTTGGCAAAGAGAACAGTGTGAGGGAGAACCGCCACGACATTTACAGAGAACAACAGCTTGCAGCAGGTGACGGGCTGCTCTTTTAAAGCTGATCCAGAATCAGCTTTATACGCCTGTCACTTAGATTAGCTCTGTAAGTGCAAGAGTATAACGCTGCCTTGGATCAGTGGAAAAAAGGCAGATATGAACAGCTTGTCCTTCTATCACTGCGGGTTTGTAGCTTACATCCCAGATCACAAATCATCACAGAACCAGGAGAACTGGAGAAAATATGCACTGACCTTGGATCAGTTCTGTCCAAATGTTTAATACTAGAGACAATTCATATACACTGGTCTGAAATCAGCTATCATAGCACTCTTGCCATCACCGGGAGGGGAGAGTGCACAAGGAAATATCAACTCTGTTTTTTTTATTAAACTCCAGGGGCTCAGGGATAATAACTGTAGCTTTATTTGACATAATCCCTTTCAGACCCAGTAGAACGGTGTTATATTAAAAAACTCATTTTGCTCTATTTCTGCTTAGGGCTTTGGGTCTAGTCAAGACTGTCCCTAAAACGCCTGGAACAAATAGGTTTTGTCCTATGAGGTTTCGATCATTTAATAATTAGCTAACAATACTAGCAAGTAATAATAGACTAGTAATAGGTTTTGCATTAGCAGGGCAGAGTGTGTTCACAATCACCTGATAGCTATGGGAAGCTTGTTGAAAGTTTGCCTCAATGTTAAGTTTAATTTTAGTCCTACAAAGTCTTTTCATGGTAATTCACCAACACAACTGAGGTAAAAGTTGACCTTCTCGACATTTCTGTCTCATTTCCAGTCAACATAAAAACTAGTTGGCTAGAAATATCATTTGCATCAATAGTTTTAATTTAAGACCTAAAGAGTCTCTTCATGGTAATTCACCAACACGTCTGAGGTAAATGTTGACCTTCTCGACATTGTTGTCTCATTTCTAGTCAACATCAAAACTTCCCTGCTATGTGCTAGCTAGATTTATCATTCATGTCAATCAAGCTAGCTTATGCTAGGCATCCATATTTCCCTGTTGCCTAACAAGTGTGTGTACACAACTAACACAACTATAATGATCTGACTGGCAAATGCATCATGTATCATAACAAAAGCACACATTATTTCAGTTTCCTTATGAATGCAGCAGGAGTTCATGCAAACAGGGTCACATTAGCATTGTGGCACGTTTAGCTATTTTCAGTGATGCACAGGTATTAGCAAGCAGAGGTGCATGTGTATTGTTTTAAAGGATTTGTATTTCAACTATCATTACAGAATGAACGTTCTTTGAATTCCTTACATTTTCATTTTGAACCTTTTTGAACACGTTTGTTACAAATCTTAAAAGATTTTGACTTTAATTCATTTCAATATCAACAGGATATTTTCATATCATATGGCACAAAATGGTTTTTTAAAATTCTTTATAGTAATTGCAGTAGTCCCATGAAGGATTAACACACACAGTGTGAATTAACATTGAATTACATTCATGTTCCTTCTTTAGCCCCCAAGAAACCTAAAAGAAAAGGAGGGAGAAATAAGAAATTATTTCTTTTGACTATAATTGCTCTTCTTAATTACTAGTCCTGTGATTGTCAAAAAAAATTATGCTTGATTTTCTACAAAATAATATGTAACAATTCATAATAACGGAATATTTTTTTCTAATTTCAGTTAATATACTTTTAAATGTTTATTTATTTCTTTTTAGTTTTTATTTCAGTGGACACATTTCAATATCTTTATTCCTATGAGTATGAGTGATCAAGTAATCCTTTCTCTTGGAACAAAATGGAGCTCTAATAAGTACTAAATAATAATTAACCAGGTTCATTATGCTTCAGCAACCTACATGTATTTTTCCACTCTTTGATGTATTAGTTTTACTGCACTGACTGTCTGAAAGTCTGTGTTGTCGTGGAAAAAAAACAAGCCTATTATTTGCAGTAGCAGCTCCTGAATTAGACTTGATTTCATTAGGGGGTTGTTTGCAAGCAGTAATAAAGTTCCTCTAGCCAGTGGTACATTGAATTTTTCCTTCCACTTTGTCGGGGAATGAAAGGAATGAGGGGAAAAAGTGCCTGCTAGTTACACTGACCACTAAATACAGTGCAGTGTTTATACAGCCACAGGAGTGTATTTACGTATTTATCTCACTGCATATTTTTGCCGTACTGGTATTTGCATACTTCAGGTTTGCATGTTAGTGTGTGTGTGTGCGCGTGTGTGTGTGTGTGTGTGTGTGTGTGTGTGTGTGTGTATGTGTGTGTAGTGTAATGTGCATGAGGGACAGGAACAATCTGAGAATTCTCGTTGTCCAAGAGTTGTGTTGACTCATGTGTCCAGTCCACGTGTCTGATACAGAATATAAGATTTGTGTCACTAGGTATGTGTGTTGCCCTTCATGCTAGCACCCTCTAAATTGGGGTAGGTTCAAAGCACTTTTTGGACAATAGCATGAAAATAGCATTTTGCCTAAAATTGCTAACTTTTTATGCCAAGTTGGGCTCCAGGCGGCATATTACCCTAGCGACATCTGGAGAATCTATTAATTCACTAGCCAATATCTTGCAATCTAAAGGCTCAGACATCACAAAATTTCACACCCTTTATAACAACGATATTCTTTAGACGCCCACCAAATTTGATGAAGTTTCATCCATGGGTGCCACAGCAGCCGACACACTTCTCTATCTCAAGAGTTGCTTAAGCAACCATTTTGAAATTTGTTCTGCTTATTTCACTTCATTCTTGCACTTTCTTTCACTTTATGTGGTGGTCATATTCTGAACATACAGTAGGTCTAGTTTATTATGTTTTTGGAAGAATTATTAAGTTGTAACCTATTGCCAGAGTTAACCAGATGGGCTAAAATATCCTAGTACAGAATTTATAATGGCTCTATAGGGGTGCCCAGTAATTTACTATTATTTAAAAATATTAATGAGAATTTCTTTTCTGAGAGGAAGTTCAGTCATTTCTCCATCATATTGTTTACTGTTTATGTAATATTATCATTTTGCCTGTTCGCTTGAAGGGTGCAACCGTACATGTTTAGTAATAGACCAGATGCAACTTAAATGTAGGAATTACTAATAGAAACATTTAGGAAATATGAATATTATGGTGAACAGAAATTTCAGATGCCTTTCATGGCTTCCTTTGTGGCTCGCAGTGATCAATTCGTAAACATATTCTAATATCTTGACTTGGAGAAGTCTTCATGGAGATGTTGTCATGTCATGGTCACTGTTATTTCTCTTGGAAGACCACAAGAAATAGTGACACATTATTATTGATTTTTGCAACTTCTGTAAAAATGTGGGCACTCTGGGGTTGAATGTGACCATACATACAGTATACCTGGGTTTGCAAATAAGGGTTGAGAATGGCTACCACGTCTAAAAGAGGTTTAATTGTGAATTAACTGTCATCTTTGGGGGATGTAGGTTAGACGATAGTGAGAAGCCATCACTGGGCCATCACTAATTTGCCATCTTGTTGGTAGGCTAATGTTGGTAATTCTATTTAGCGGCTGGTGAGACGCACATCCTGACATGTATACTCAATCCGTTGCTTCTCTCTCACTTGCAGCTGTTATGAGAATTGATTTTTGTCTAAGAAAAGGTAAACATTTTCTCTAGTTGTGTGCGTGGATGTTTATTTTATATATCACTTCTGCCCAGTCTTAAGAGGTGCCAATAATTGTGAAGTAGAGTGCAAACACAGTGCGCAGAGGAAGCCTTTTTGTTGTCATGGAGATGTCAGTACAAGGCTGTGTCCAGATAGCAGTCCATGTTAAAACAAATAGGGCTAAGTTTAAGTACATAAGATTTGAGCACCATTGCATTTTTCCAGGATTTAGATAAGTTGCAAAACATGCATCAGGGGTCACAACATGGGTCAAAATTGGCCAGGAGTCCAAGAGACCATATCTGGCCATGCTGTCAAGGAGATATAAATGGGTGACTTACTCACTTTCCCCTATCATTTAGAGCAACAATAGCCAATCATGGGCATCTGTGAGCTCATGTATGCTGAAGAGTAGAAAGAGTGTGTTATGTTGTGCCCTGATAAGGATGCAAGGATCCTTCCAAGGATGCAGTCAGCTAGCTTCATGTTCCTCAGAGGAAGCCTACGCCCTCCCTGGTGGTTAGTTATGGGCAGTGGTAGCTCAGTGGTTAAGACGTTGGACTACTGATTGGAAGGTCTTGGGTTCAAATCCCTGCACCATCAATCAGGGGCCCAGTAGTGCACCGTCACTACTGGGCCCCTGAGCAAGACACTTAATTCTCAACTGCTCAGATGTATAAAATGAGATACATGTAAGTCGCTCTGGATAAGGGCAACTGGCCATAAATGTAAATGTAGGTCCAAGATTCGGTCTGAACTGGGCTGAGTTATGGCTTGAATAAGCTCAATTATGTCCACAGCAGTATTTAAAACTAAAGTGGTAAATGTGGGTGGCTAAAGGTATATACACTCTGAAACATATTAAATACACTAAAGTACCAGAAAAACTGTATACAAAATACATAGCAATGCCACCTATACACGTTACTGGTTGTGCCTACCAGTGTGTACATAAAGCTTCTATGGAAGCTTCTAGAGCTGTTTCTGCCATGAGAATGGCAAGTTATCACGATTCAGCAATTTTCAGCGTGGTTTAATAGTTGGAGCTCATGAGATGGATCATAGCATTTCGGAGTTAGAAGCGACATTTGGATTTTCGCTTATGAACATTTCAAGGGTGTAACTGTGACTACAAGAATTCCAGCAAAACCTCAAACTTATGACAGCAGTGTGGCTGTAAAAAGATTCTGGGTGAACGTTACCAGCGTCAGCTGGCAAGAATCGTTTCACGTGATAGGCGTGTGACACTGCCTCAAGTAACATCGGAATTCAGTGCTGGGGCCTCATCAAACATCAGCGTGAGGACTGTTTAACGTTCCCTCCAAGATCATGTTGGGGACCTACCAAGGATTAACCGCTGTACCAGTTTCTCTGGTACTTCAGTGTACATTTGTGGATCTAATTTGTTGGTGGGTGACGTATTTTTTTGTTACTCCCACGAGACATGAGCTGTGTGCCGCACCGATGTCACAGGGTGACACTGTTCTTGCTAGCACAGTTATAAAGGCATCTAAAAGGAGAAAACCTATCAACACTCTCGAACATAAGGGATAACAGTCAGGCTATACTGTTAGCTCCTAAAAACAAAAGAGCTCCTCTTCTCACTAATTATTTTCCAGGAAAGACTTATCAGTAAGAAATTTAGTGTAGAAGTAGTGGACATGTTGCTGAAAACATCGGCAGAGTCTCGGTTCGGCTTTGGAAGTTTTAGAAGCTGATCGGTTTGAGCAGGGTTCATAGAGCATGAGGTCAATCGGTTTCTTATTGTCACCACTATCAGCAAGTAGATGAACGGCATTGTGGGTAACGTAAGTGGAAACAGACTGAACAAACTAACCCATTACAAAATAAATCTCGGACGCTTTCTTGGATGAAGATCACGTATTAGATTTAAAGCTTAACACACAGAGTATATTTTTCCTTTAAGTGTAAGCAAGGGCTGTTGAAGAAAAACCATCCTGACCCCTGCTCATCCACTCGATTGCATTGCTCAGCTCTCGTAGTCATGGAGCTGGTTTACACAAAGCCAAAGTCTCCTTTGTGGTTTATGACCACGATGATCAGTAAAGTGTATTTGTTTCCATTTAATGACATGGCGGTGTTCTCAACCTTCCCCATCATCTGCTCCTTACACATATATGATGTGCAAATAATATTAGCCTTGTGCCTTTTACTAAAGAGGGCCTCTTGTTGTTTTTTGTTTTTTTGACCAGATGATGATAATTGCATTGTCCTTCAATTACACTATGTGGTTTTCTTTTGGTCTGTTATTTTTCCTACAGTGTTTTGTGCAGAAATGAGAAGTGAAAATATGGAGTCAAATTTATGTATATTATGAGATGACAATCAAAACAAGGAATAAGAATATTAGGGCTATTCTAGGGCAGTTATGTTTACTTATAATAAATAGCTGATAGCATAATAAATGGCTGAATATAAGCAAAATTACTTATAATGTCATAATAATTTCAAAACTATCCCATAGATAGTCTTGCCGGAGTCCCTGCTTGCACTCTGCACAAAATGTACATTTCTTTTTCTAAAGGTTGGTGAAGGAGCATACGTACCTAACAGTCTGTGCTCTTTTCTCCACCACCTCTCTCTTCCTGCCCCCTAATGCCATTGTCTCTTCCTTTATACAGTATATGCATTTGACTTTTTTGTGCCCTTTGTTGTTGGTCTCCTAACTGTTACATATTTTAAAGCTATATAAGACTATGCCGCTGATTTGATTAGATTTATTTATTTTTTGCTTTCTTCACTACATTAGCTTAGAGTCTTTTTTTCCATCTTTTTTAATTACAGTTTAATTACAGAGCATTTTAATGGAATAATCCCATGCTTAGTATTCATTATATTCACAGCCTATTGAATGCTTCTTAGATATGAATTATTTTAATAAATTATGCATATTTCTGAATGCATGTCCTTGATCATACATTATGTGCTGCTTTTATGTACCATTGTAGGAATCTGTAGATAAAGCCGCAAAGCCCTGTGAGTCCTGTGGGCATTAGAGGTGCGCTAGAATGCATTTACTTATTCAGTATGTTAAATTGTTCTCTGATGTCTAATTAGAAGGTGTATGACTTTGGTCGGAGTGGAAAATGCCTAGATGTGGTTTCACAGGCCCATTACAGCTCTACAGGGTCACCATACAGAGGGAAAATGGGAAGTTCTAGCTAAATGTACTTTTATTTACAAAATATTCATTACAAAATTTTACAAAGTATTCTCTACGTGTTGGCATATTAAAAATATAATATGAAATATAATATTTTGTTTGATAATATTTGAGTTTGTTAACTTTCCCTGTGTATGGAGCCTTGTATAGGGGCACACCCTGTATATTTTGGCTGGAGATTTAAATAAAGTTTTCCCTTTTTTGGTATTTCCCTTTTTGCTCATAAATATGTTGGCTGGTTCATGAATCGTCATAATTTTCTAAGAGAACTATTGTGTGGCAGCTACCAGCTGAAGGCTAATACATGATTAGTACACTTGTTCCGCATACCCAAACCCTTAGATTGGCTAGAGTTACTGTGACAGGTGAGAAAGTAATGACTAGTGCACTAACATGTTAAAGCATTAAAAAATTAATCTCAAATAAAAAAATTAACGCCACTGAAAATTTTAATGCAGATTAAACACTAGTTAAATTACACAAACCAGCGGCACCGTCAGTGAACACAGTGCTGAATGTTAGGATCTCCGACCTCGTTATCTATCATAAACGTTGCTAAAGACTGAAAGGAACAATGGAGAACGAAGAAGTTGTAGCCGTTTTTGGGTTGCTTTATTTTTATAAGTTACATCAGTTTAATGAGCGACGGAGACGACAAAGGCGACGGATCCACATAACGCATACACGCAAACTCCTTCCCTTGCGTTGTGGCTGCGGGTCTCTGAAGTAAAATCGAATCAGCTAATCATGTAGCAGCAGCACAACAGAACTTCCGGTGAAGTGATAAACCCATGTTCCCTTGCTCCCTACACACTGTGCAGTCCCCTTTAAATTTTAAAACATGAAAAGACGTCAATCATCTTTAATATTTCACTTTTATCAAATAAAGTCAAGTGAATAATGAGGCAACATTCAACAGTCGTTTCTCTTAAAATAGACCAGTGATAAACGGCAACAACATTTTCAATGGCCCTACCATGCCTACCTGCATGTACAACGCAAATCACAATGTGCATTAAAATGACAATTAACACGCGATTTAAAAAAATTCATCGCTTGAAAGCTCTAGTAATGACATTTCTCTTAGCCAGTGAGCACGGCCAATTTGTGCATGTCTGTGGCATTGGCAAGATTCGAACTTGCAATCCTTCAGCGGTAGGCAGATGCTTTTATGTAACACAAAATCATAAAACACACTTTCTGTTAAATTTTGCACCAGATCTATGAGCCTCTCTTGGTGGACTAGTAACAGAACTTATCACAAATATATCACATCAGTGGCAGAAAATAACCAAGAGAATTTGCTTCATGCACAAGATTTTACACAATAGAAAATATAACAAACTTTAAAATACAGCACATACTGTAGTTAAAGTTTGAACCAGTGTTTTACAAAAAAGCAGTGTGTACTTAGTCAGGTCATATTTCAGTCTGTGAGATGTCTATGAGTGTTAACAGCTCTACCAAATAGTGATTTTTCCTCTAAACTTCTCACATGGTTTCATTTCAGTAACTGTTCAAACAATCCAATATCTCTCCATACATCAAAGATTAGATAAAAAGTCCAAAGAAACAGATCTGTGTATCAGAACTTAGTTCTGCCTCAGATTTCTGCCTGAGTTGCCTCAGACTTATCAGGTGTTCCTGTTTATAAAACTGTACATAAAGTAGCTCAAACGAGCTCCAGCTCCAGCAGCTACAACACTAACATGCTGCTTACACACTGATACTTCATTACTGATCATCTAATGATGTCATATTAAATAATATATCAGTCAGAGGGACCAAACCAGCACTTTTACTTTAATACTTTAAATACAGTGGAGTATTTTTACATTGCTGTACTTAAGTAAAGGATCTGAATACGTCTTCCATCGCTGGTGTACATTGCTTGGGCAGATCAGATTATTTGTGGTCAATGATGTGTCACTGTGGTGAACTTCCTGTTTTCCTGCATCTTTGTAATAATATCTATGTAAATTAGTGACATCTGCATACACAAATCCACACCCACACAATATGTGTAAACAATATGCCAGAAATCCATGTTATAAATCTATACATCCGGATGACAATATTTTAGAGAACTTCCAGGTAAAAGACCTGTGTCCTGGCTGATGGACTGCATTTGACATAAGTGGAAAATTCGTGTCAATTATTTTTTTCCCCCCCGTGACTATTATTTTAAGTGTGAAAAATGCCACCTGTCCCCCTGTTTATTTCCACCTCTTCTTCCTATGCTCCGAAAAAAAAAACACTGATTATTTCCACATTCCTCTATGTGCCAGATCTCACAGGATATCTAAGAAATATTCTTACTGTCCTGGAAAAATGATTTCTCCCAATGAATGTACTATATAACCCTTCAGCTTGTCTTCTGTGTTGCATTTGCAATGGCTAGATGGACGACCGTGTTAAAAAAAAATTGTGTTAGAAAGGAACAAAAAAAGGGTTTCTCCGTGAGCTGGACCATCTGGTGTGTTCTCTGGTGGGTGAATGTCTTCGGTTGAAATTAAAAAATAAAAGAGCCAGTGAAACCCAATGAATCATTTTGAGAGAGAGAGAGAGAGAGAGAGAGAGAGAGAGAGAGAGAGTCAGATGCGTCATACTTCATGGTCTTCAGTTACACAGTATGTTTTAAGTTGAAAGACTGAGGTCATCATCCTGGACATGTCTGAAATCTACTGACATTATCCAGCACAGACACTTTTGCTTGTCCAAAACAAGAAAAAAATCTTTAAAGCATATCCAGACAGCTGCCATGTGCAGTGATGAGACTGCAGCCAAATATGGTTAATGTTTTTTCCCCCGTGACTAATTGATATACAGCATATACATTATATACAGTATACACAGTCTATGTGTGTGTGTGTGTGTGTGTGTTTAGACACACATGGTTTTTTGTGCGTGGCTGAAGTAAAGTTGAGACAGTCAACACACATAAGAGTGATGCTGCATGAAAAACTGACTCGAAAATGCCGAGCGTCAGCAAAATATAATACATGAAGCAATCTGAATATTTTTTATTAAAACATATTTGTACATTTTAATAGCAGTACATTTTGAAATATGGAGTGAAACACTACACGGAATGCTGTTATAGGAAAATAACCAGTGAATGGTTGGTGTAATGTGGCCTGACATGGAGCAGAGTAACTTTTTCCATGCCAAAGTTAATTATTTTCCAATGAAAGAACATCCTCCTGCATTACAGCAGTCTGACAACGACTACGCTTTTTTTTTTAATTTATTAAAGAACGAGACGTCATACGAGGTGTGGACAAAGAGTTTGGTGAATGTTAAAGTAAAAACAACAAAACAGTATACATAGAAAATACCTTTATTGACCGTCAAAGTAATATCCGTCAGACACAACACACTTTTGAGAACGTTCATACAGCTTCTGAAAACTGTTTTTGATCCCTTCATGACCTCCTTAAGGCGAGGAAACCAAAATAGGTCAGCAGGTGCAAGATCGGGGGAGAGTACAGTGGGTGATCCAAAACAGTCACGCCACGCTGAGCTAAGAACTAGCACACTGGGGTCGCACTGTTTGACGCCACCTTTTCAACAGCTTACGCCACGTGGAGCCGACAAGCCACGCCCACCACACAGACATGTCCCCAGATGTCCGTGCCCATTCTCGAACTTGCTGTGTGCGTTTCATTCCAGATAGCCGAACTTTTCTGCACATCTCGTACTTTTTATCCATTTACGGTTACCTATAACACGTTCCTTCCTGTTAACACGAGTCAAAAATGATCCGCACTCTGATCCACTGTAGAATTTATTTGAGCCGAATTTCAGAAAACACAAATACATCATTCTTCGACATAATCTCCCTGCTTTTCAATACACTTCGTCCATCTGTCAACAAGCCTTCGTATTCCATCATTAAAAATTGTTTTAGGCTGAGCTGCGAGTCACGAATGCGCCACCGTCTTCACCTCTTCATCAGGCGTCGTAGGGTTCTTTCAGGAGACCAAACAGGTGATAGTCCGATGGGGCGCTATAAGATCAGGACTATAAGGAGGATGCTTTAACACCTCAAAACGAAGTTTTCGGGGGGAGTGTCGACAGTACGGGTAGCGGTGTGCAGATGTGCGTTGTCATGCAACAAAACGACGCCCTTGGATAGCAGTCCTCTGCGTTTTGTCTGAATTTTAGGCTTCGTCTTTTCAGTGAGCATCTCACTGTAACGAGCACTGTTGATTGTTGAACCTTTTCCCTGATAATGTTCCAATACTGGCTCTTGAGAATCCCAGAAAACTGTAAGCATCTGATGGTTGACTTTTGAACTTTTTCTTGGTCAGAGATTGAGTACGTTTCCACTCCATACCCTGCCCTTCACTCTCAGCCTCGTAGTGAAACCCGGAGTGTGGATCATTTGACTCACCCTCGTATGTTATAGCAGCTATAAACAGTCGTTCCTTCACCAGCCTCTCTTTATCAGAAGCACAATGTGTAACCTCTTCTGTCCTGTGATTGTTACAAAGCACTGACACTGAGGATTGCTTCCATAAATGTTACATAAACATCTCATTATGGAAAACTTATATAACCCTATATCAATTATTACACACTTTTTTTTTGCCATGCAAATCCCAGTAAATTAGCTGTTATAGAAAATTAATCAACACTTTCTGACCAGACTTGAGACTTTACCTGCATTGTGGTACAATCACATGTATTTAGTATTAAATAATTTATTTACTAATGTTTGTTCACATTTAGATCAGAACATTGAAATGAATATAAAATATACAACGGTATCCTGGAATTGAGCACACATACTGTACTGTTTTGTATTACCTTGAAGGACTTCCTGGTTTTTTTTTTTGTACTCTTTGCACATGAACAATGCTATCTTTGTGAATTCATACCCAGACATACACCCATACCCATCTGATGATTTGATTTTCAAGTGTTCAGTGGTTTTTTTTTTGTTATTAAACGTTTCTGTTGACACACTGTCTGTCTGTGCTGTCTATACATACACAGAATTATTATGACATTCCTACTGTTATAAATCTGTACTGAAATCCTGCACAGTTCCCATGGTTTGGCGGATAACCAAATCGTAACTCGGACACGCATGTGTGCTTTGAAACACTTTTTTTTAGCCATGGTCACAGGATTGCTGGCGTACACAGGTCTAGTTCCTGTTCCCCATGTCGCAGCCTCCCATCTGTTTCCTAACAGCTCATACAGTACATGTCTAATCTACTTTCAAATCTCTCCACTACACTACCATTTCAATATGTGTTTTTCTTTTTTCTTTCTTTCTGTCTTTCTTTCTTATTTACCACACAAGACCTCAAACATGCCAAGATCATCACTTTCTATTTCTGAGCTCTTGGAAATTTTGCATTTTGTACATTCAGCAAGGCAGCTAGATGACCCATGCCTTCAATTATGCTGTTTGCTGATCTTAATCTTACAGTCCACATCTTCTGAAAAATCCTACATTGTATAATTGGACTTTGTTTGAAAATTAAGCTAAAAAACTCAAGCTTTTTAACAGCCACCGTATTAAATAAGGTCTGTCCATATTAATATAAGGTGTGTTCATAAGTTTTTCATTTCATTTTCATGCAAATGGGAAGTTCAGAGTAGGTTTTTGGATTTAAAATAATAAATGTTACAAAATTTGTATCCTGTGGTTCTCCACTGCTTGTTTTATACAGTATTCATCATTTCAAATTCATTTTAGCACTCAAATTAATGAGCGATCTTGAATTACCCGGAGGTGTATCAGCAATTTCTGGGTAGCATGTATCAAGAGAATATGATTTAAGTTCGACATTGATGCTAATATCCATTACTACATGTTTTACTTAGTTTTATTTAATTAATAGCAAGAGGATCAGCAGAATTTTAATAATAATAATAATACATTTTATTTGTATAGGTGTAGTGGTTAGCACTGTCGCCTCACAGCAAGAAGGTCCTGGGTTCGATCCCCGGGTGGAGCGGTCTGGGTCCTT
>JAOVVH010000034.1:12444361-12458620 GCA_028566435.1 Scorpiodoras heckelii | reverse complement strand
AAGAAGAAGAAGAAGAAGAAGAAGAAGAAGAAGAAGAAGAAGAACAACAACAACAACAACAACAACAACAACAACAAGAACAAGAACAAGAACAACTAACAAAGACTGCCAGAACTGTGCCAACGATCATAATACTATAAATAAGTGTTTTTACAAGGGTGAGTCAACAACGATCCGCACTCTGGCTGTACAATTTATTTTAATCAACTTTCAGAAAAGACAAATACATCATCTGTCAACAAGCTTTCATATTCCCTTATTAATAATTCATCAGACGTGAATCTTCATCCTTCGTCCTTCAGCTTCTTTCAGGGGACCAAGCAGGTTATAGTTTGACAAGGCAAAATCAGGACTATATGGAGGATGCTGTAACTCCTCGAAATGAAGGTTTTGGAGAGTCTGGACAGTACGGGTAGCGGTATACACGGATGTGCGTTGTCATGCAACAACACAACTTGGATAGCAGTCCTCTGAGTTTTGTCCGAATTTTCAGCTACAGCTCTTCAGTGAGGATCTCACTGTAACGAGCACTGTTGAGTGTTGAACCGTTTTCCTGATAATGTTCCAATACTGACTCTTGAGAATCCCAGAAAACTGTCAGTGTCAATTTTCCAGCTTTTTCTTGGTCGCTGATTGAGGATGTTTCCATTCCATACTCCATGCTCCATGTTTACTCTCAGGCTCGTAGTGGACGTTTTAGTATAACCAGAGTGTGGATAATTTTTGACTCATCCTCGTATATCACAGCAATTCGTCCTGCTATTAATTTTTTATTTCCTAACGAAATATGCATAGTTTTTGTCAAATTAGGAATAACCTATTTCAGGAACTATGTTGTTGGCCTTTAATCAATAAAACTGGCAAACCTCTGTGGTATAAGGGGAATAAAACACATCATCCCATTATTGGGATCATTTTCGAAAACATTATGCCACATTGTTTTTATTCTAACTTAAACTGTACAGGATATGAATTCCTATTGTCTACATTAGTACTGGATTATATATGCATAGTAAAACAAGTGATGTTAATATTCAGTCAACTGCCTCCAGTGTACACTGTGTAGTGACAGTCTATGACATATTAAGGCAGGTGTTAATTTAATGCTTGTGATTTCACTTGTGAGTACCAGAACAGATACAATTTATATAACGTTTTCTTTCAGCTCAGAATCAGCAAAGATGTACAATGTTTTTTTTTTCTATTTATTGCTTGCAGAAGGACAGCTTGCACGCTCATAAAAATATGCATTGCGAACAAAAACCCATATTCTCGAAATAAATGGAAAGAAAACATTAAAGATCACAGCACTATAAAAAGATCTTAAGCGTTACACGTGGCACGTTTATGTCTGCATCTGCAACATCTGCAATGTAAGCCTTTAAAAATTATTCACAAACAATTAAAAAGCCATTATTTATGCTTTTTGACTTTGATGAAAGTTATACCTATCAAATACTAAAGGACGTTTGAAATCATTAAAAAAAAAAAAACCTGAATGTTCAAAGAAATCTGTCTGGTTTTCACGTTTCTCAAGGATCAATCGTATATGAAGCTGTCAGCATCAGTAGCTCATAATGTGCTTGTACTGGCTGCCTCTTATATCCTGCTAGTGTTTTCATCCATAGACAAATGATCAAAGCCTTCTGTCCCTCTTTGCTGTGTGCCTCGCCTCCATTAAGGCCGGCCTCCATTATGGTGAGGCTTCTTTCTTTTATTAATATTAAAAAAAAACATTTTGCATCCAAATGTTATGATAGAAAGCATGTCTTTCATTTGATGTTTGTCCTGTGTATTTTTTTTTTTTAATATAAAGACAATTCTCTATCAAAAGACTGCAGTGATTGTGTAACTGGCTCCAGGGCCTATCCCAGAAACTCTGGGTGCAAGGTGCAAGAATTCACCTTGGATGGGATGCTAGTTCATCCATGCACACACTCATTTAGACCTACAGGCAGTGTATTATTGTAGCCAGTCCACCTACTGGCATGTTTTTGGGTAGTGAAAGGAAACTAGAGGACACAGAGAGATCAGGAAAAAGCCCAGGAGCTGTGAAGTTGCAATGCACCCTCTACCCACTACAGCACTTTCTTTAAGACTTTATTATTTATATGAAACGGGAACGTCTAAATCGTGTATATGAATAGATTTGAATTCTTTCCCAGATTTATCCTAGAATACCAGCTCAGAAAAGTGTCACAAGGATATGCCAGGTCCCAAACTCTATTTCTGTACACTGAGTTCAGCTACGTTTTTCAGCTCGAACACACCCACTAAGCCTGGGTGACTTATTAATGATCTGAACCAGGTTGTATTTGAGCAGGTGAACTCACCAAAGGGTGCTGTATGCAGGCCCTCCAGGACCTGCTGTATACTGTGGGCCCCATTGCGAGTGTAATTACATCTGATTACCTTTTCTAAGTCTGCCTCCACATGCGCGTCTTCTCCCCTAATGAAGCGGCGTGAAATCGTTAAAAAGTAATTGTGCGCACTCGTCCTGGAGATAAGCCGACGCAGTGGGACAAAGCAATCCTGACACAAAGTAGATTTGCTGGCACGGGGATGCACGCAACCCCCACTGAGACTAATGGCCTGTGAACTTTAATCTGGTGCCTCGTGAGAGTAGGAGGAGGAAGCACGCATATGCTTTGGTGACTTCGAATCCATAGAAGCATAATGGGTGTTTGGAAATTTAAATGTTTTCGTATTTTTCTTCTGGCTTGTTGGGCATCTTTGTGTCAATATGTATCTAAACTTTTTTTTTTTTACTTATAAGTATACACAGTTTCAATTTTGGATCAGTATCTTTTAGGAAAATTATCAAAATACATAGACTGGTGGCTTATTCTGCACTTGATTAGGCATACACTTCCTCCCAGACATCACTGGAAATCATTTTAAAGAGGGCCTTCTTTAGGATAATGTAGTGAAAGCAAGAAATCAGCTAAATACTGTATAAGCTAATCATTTCTATGTTCTGTTGTGTTTTCTAAGTCGCTTTTAACTCATAGGCTTCGGTTTGGCGTACTGTCTTCTTCAACACATCCCAACCCAACTTCCTGTCAGGTTCAGTATAATATGTTTACTTTCAGAATCACAGTGTGCTAATCAAACCATTTTACAGACACTTTAAAGACTCCATTTAAGGGAACAACACCTTTGACCTATTAATAATAAGAAAATAAGTGTACTGTTAACAATTTGCCCAAATAGTTTTGTCAATATTAATCTAAATATTTAGTGCCACTGACCACTGAATTCAAATGTGACATGATCAATATCCCCATCAAAAGACCTTCAGCAAATCAATAATCATAGAAACAGTTTGGTGAAGACTTTCTCAGATGCACATTTCTCTGGGAGCCTGAGTGTGCCACAGTTCAGCACCATGGACAGTAACCCAGGTTTCTGTACAAACTACCCTAACACAAAATCCATAGCAACGCCACATACACACGTCATTGGTTGCATCCGCGAGTGCGTATATAAAGCAGCAGACATCTGTGGAAGCTTCTAGAGATGTTTCTGCCATGAGAATGGCAAGTTATCACGATTTTGTGATTTTCGAAACGGTTTAATAGTTTGAGCACGTGAGATGCGTCATACCATTTCAGAGGTGGAAACAAAGTTTGGATTTTCACGTACGAGTATTTCAAACGTGTACCATGACTACAAGAGTTGCGGAAAAAACTTACCCCAGCAGCGTGACTGTATAAGACTCTGGGTGAACGTGAGCAGCTTCGGCTGGCGAGAATCGTTTCACGTGATAGGCGTGTAACACTGCCTCGAGTAACATCGGAATTCAATGCTGGGGCCTCAACAAACATCAGCGTGAGGACTGTGCAACGTTTACTCCAAGATCCAATGGGGGACCTACCAAGTATTAACTGCTATACCAGTTTTTTGGTACTTCAGTGTACTATTTTGTGCTTATATTCCAAGTTTAAAAAAAAAAAGTTTGATACGCATTCAAGTGTTTAATAAATTGAAAGTTTAGACTAATGTAGTTACTCCCACTTGCTTTGAATATCCTTAATTATGGTTCAGTGCATACAGTGATAATAGTTCTACTTTTATTTCACGTTGGTCTCTCCTCCACAGTGGTCTAAAACGTTTCCTTTTTTAAACCACCAGAGTTCGAAGGTTACTCAGTGGATCTTTGGGTGGATAAGGTTAGTTCACTAGAGGGGATTTTACTTAAAAAAGAAATAACTGGTAACCCACAATTTTAGGGACCTGTGAGTTGACAGCTCTGTGTCGAGTTACCATCTGTATAGAGTTTCTAGGGTTTGTCTTCTGCCTGGGTTCTCTGGATTTCTCTCACCTTACAAATATATTTTATTCGGTGGATTGGGAACTCTAAATTGCCCCTAGGCATGAATCACATCCCACCCAGGGAGTACTGCCACCTTGCACCCAGTGTCCCTGGGATAGACTCCGGATCCCCCACATCCAGGATAAAGTGCTTACCGAAGATGAAACTTTAAAGCTTCTCCCCAGAGAGACCTGCCAAAGAGCCCTTTTAAGGTGTCGGATGGAAACTTTTTGCACCTAAGTGCTAGAATTCATTGTCTTTCAGTAACCTAGTGGATATAGTTACAAAAGATGACCTAAGGTTGTCAATAATAATCTGAGATGTATGTAGGACCTTATTTTTTCACTATCAGAGATTAAAAAAAACAAAAAAAAACAAAGCCGTAAACCTTAATTAAAGCTGTCTTATCTAGATAAAACACCTGGTGTGATTGTGCTGATTAGTGTTCTGATTGATCTGCTGGCTCGGAGGCTTAGACATGGAGGTCTGGAGGTGGAAAGAGTGACACACAATTCTAGAAAGACAGCTGGTGAAAGAGAGAAAAAAACCTAAACGTACAGTATAATACAGTGGCACTCTTGGGAAATGCAAAGATTCATCGGAGTATTGATCAGAAAAGCTCGAGCTGGAGATGGGAGTTGACGAATGATGTGTCACAGCAAAAAGCAAAGGTCACACTTGTGAATCTAATAAAATAAGTACTGCCAACTCTCTCTTTTTCTCTCTCTTTCTCTCTCTCCTTTTTCTTTTTGGACTCTCTCTTTTTTCCTCTCTCTCTCTCTCTCTGTCCCTCAGTATTGCCGGATCTTCCCCTGTGATATAAACTTTGATCTCTGCACAAAACAGAATCGAATATTTGGCCAGCACTGATGAAGCACAAATTAAACTCTTCACTTTAGTGTTTCATTTGTTTGGCCTTGAGCATTGAATATTGGCAAAGATGGTATTGGCAAGTTTAAGTAGGCAAAAAGGTGTTTTAAGCCATCAACAACTGTGTTTGTCAGCTTGACCACAGCAACAATTTCATAATATGCTGTAATTACACAATACTGTCATTTGTTATAACATCCTATAGGCCTGTATTCTCACAGAGGCAGGAATACAACCTGGCTGGGATGCCAGTCCATCACAGGACACTGCACATACTCATTCAAGGTACTTTAGAGTAGCTAATCCTACTGGCATGTTTTCGGAAGGTTGAAGAAAGTCATAAAACCCTGACAAAATTCATGAGGATCTTGGGAGAACATGTGAAACTCCACAAATACCCAGAGGAATCCAAGCTTAGGATTGAACCAGGGACTCTGAGGTGCCAGCAGTACTTTCTGAGCCACCCCTGCCATTGTTCTAGTACATTAGTGCATTTATGGCATTTGGCAGACCCCCTTATCCAGAGTGACTTACATTTTTATCTCGTTTATACAACTGAGCAGTTGATGGTTAAGGGCCTTGCTCAAGGGCCCAACAGTAGTCCAGTTATTCAGTGTCAAATGATAAGAAGTTTGCATCTCTCTGAATGCTTATTCATTCAATCACTAAGACGCTGTAACAAATAACTTAAGGTCATGAGACAGGTTGGGAAAACTAAGGGGGGGGGCTATTTCCACAACACAAATAACAGCTTTTCAGTCTTGAACTAGAGCTTCAGATCGTCTCTCTCTCTCATCGAGGCTCTCTCGCACGCTCTTCTCCACTCCCCTTTAATCCCTTGCACTCTACACACACACACACACACACGCACACACACACACAGTGGGAGAGAGACTAAAGGCAAGTAGACTCGGGAAATAAGAAGCAAGTGCGGGTGCTCACCTTTTCTGCCACTCCCAGCCCTGTCTCCCGTTGCCAGATCCTGCAACCGCTGCCAGAGACACTTATCTTTATGAGTTTGGGGTGCTGGAGCCTAACCCAGTGCTCACTGGTCAGGTCACCAGTCCATCGCAGAACAGACAAACAGACACACTCACACCTGGGGCAATTTGGTATCTCCAATTTGCCTGACTGCATGTCTTTGGACTGTAGGAGCAATTCATTGCTTCCAAAAGATACCCATACAGACACTGGGAGAACACGTAAACATCAGAGAGAAAGGACCCTGGCTGTGCAGCCGGAGACTCAAACCCAGGCCCTTCTTGCATTGAGGGCGACAATGCTACCCACGTCACCACGGTGCCACCCTTGAATGCATCTTATGAATGTGATGTACTGCAGATGTTCTGTAATAACTGCAATAAATCCTCTATTATAAGCACCCAGTCTGAGGAGCTTCTGCATCTTCTATGTTGTAATAATTTTCAGAGACTGACAGGGTCATGACGAAATTGTTCGACCGTGGTACCCGCCTATTCAAAAACCACGGGGGTGGGGTGGGGTGCAAATCATTGCAGCACTCGGCTATTTAAAGTTCTGAAAGTTCACATGCATCAGTTGTACGCAATTTAGCTCTAAACTTTGTCCTGATTGTGTGTGCTTGTGCAGGTTTACTCGATGGTAGAATATAATTGGACACCGCAGCTGTGTGCTGTTTTGAATGCTCTACCAAGGGAGACTGACTGGCCCTCGAAAATCCACTTCCATCTGTGGGTATACACTCGCACCATCATAATAGAAACACTCCATGATATAATGAGCCTGAGCCAACATGTTTAAATTGCCTCCCACTCTGTTGCCTCGGTGGATGGCACTGATGTGCGATGTGCTTCTCCGCATGCTTATATCTTCATCTCATGGTGTTTTATGGACACAAGTACACATGCTTTTAACACACACACACACACACACACACACTCACTCACTCATATCCCTATGATAAATACATATGCATATTTACGCATCCAGACATACTCACACACAAATACGAACAAAGGGCCACTAAGGGACCTGGCATTGCAGCCATAACATCTGGGCACACATCTGCTATGAGAAATGGCCACTTCATGTGAAACAGCTGGGTGTTTCATTCTTCACTTAGACATGCTATACAAATACATACACATACATACACATACATAATGCATATGACACATAAGATCATATGAGAATAGCGTATGGATGCTTAACCCACAAGCATGCAGGGTTTAATTATTTTCTATTCTATACCTTGTGTGTAGGTGTCACATGAAGAGTGTCACAATCTGATACTCTTAGAAGGTTATCAGATTGCATTGGATGAGCAAAATATTTCAGAAGGCATCACACCGAAGGTGAGACATATACATGTGTATACATTACAGCTAGTGCTCATGTTCGTCTATCTCTATCTCTGGTTGTGCTGATGATCTACAGTCGTGTCTTACATACACTATATTGCCAAAAGTATTCACACACCCATCCAAATCATTGAATTTGGATGTTCCAAACACTTCAATGGCCACAAGTGTATCAAATCAAGCAGCTAGGCATGCAGACCGCTGTCAGGACCTCAGTGAATTCCAGCATGGTACCGTGATAGGATGCCACCTGTGTAACCACCTGTGTAACAAGTCCAGTCGTGAAATTTCCTCGCTACTAATATTCCAAAGTCAGCTTTCAGTGGTATTATAACAAAGCGGAAGTGATTGGGAACGATAGCAACTCAGCCACAAAGTGGTAGGCCATGTAAAATGACAGCGGATGCTGTGGCGCATAGTGCGCAGCGGTGGCCAATTATCTGCATAGTCAATAGCTGCAGACCTTCAAACTTCATGTGGCCTTCAGATTAGCTCAAGCACAGTGCGTAGAGAGCTTCATGGAACAACAACAGCTGCATCCAAGCCTTACATCACCAAGCACAATACAAAGCGTCGGATGCAGTGATGTAACGCACGCCACCACTGGACTCTAGAGCAGTGGAATAATGAATCACGCTTCTACATTCTTGGGTTTTGCATCAAAAACAGCATTTTTGATGCCACTCCACAAATTCTCAATGGGATTGAGGTCTGGGGATTGGGCTGGCCACTTCATAACATCAATCTTGTTGTTCTAGAACCAGGATGTTGCCTGCTTGCTGGTGTGTTTGGGGTCGTTGTCCTGCTGAAACACCCAGTTCAAGGGCATTTCTTCTTCAGCATAAGGCACCATGACCTCTTCCAGTATCCTGATATATTCAAACTGGTCCATGGTGCCTGGTATGTGATAAATGGGCCCGACTCCAAAGTATGAGAAACATCCCCAAACCATTATGCTTGCACCTCCATGTTTTACAGTCTTCCCAGTGTACTGTGGCTTGAATTCAGTGTTTATGGGTCATCTCACAAACTGTCTGTGGCCTTTAGACCCACTAAGAACAAATGTCCATGTAATGTTGCACCACTTCTCTTTAGGCTTCTCTTCTGACGCTTTTTTTCAGCAATAGTACTTTACAAGGGTTTCTTGCACAAATAGTTTGGCTTCACGTAGGGGTCTTCTGATTGTTGCAGTACTCACAGGTAACTGAAGATCAGGTAAAAAAAAATCAAACACCAAATAGCTATTTGAAATACTATTCGGCATAGGAAACTTTTTTTTCTTTAAATTACATTTTTTTTAATTACATTAAATTACATTTTAGCTTCTGTTTGCAGGTTTTATATTTGGTATGTAGTTTATTTGTGGTTTTTCAACATATGCAGTCACAGTGCATGGCAAAGTTCAAATCACAAGTAGGCAAATTAACTCCCTGGACAAATCTAGCAGGGGATCTTACTGTCAGTATGTCAGTAGGTCAATAAGTTGTGCACCTGGGTAAATGGAACTTCAATAAATGAGCAGAACACAGATACTAATGCTTCAGTATTTCAGGATGAGGACTGTATGGTGCAAAGAGCATAGGAAAGGTATGAACATGTGAATGTTTCTTAGGAATTCATCAACATACAATGAAGAACCCGGAAAAACTGGTATAGCAGTTAATTCTTGGTAGGTCACCTACAGGATCTTGAAGGGAACGTTGCACAGTCCTCATGCTGATGTTTTTTCGAGGCCCCAGCATTGAATTCTGATGTTACTTGAGGCAGTGTTACACGCCTATCACGTGAAACGATTCTTGCCAGCTGACGCTGGTCACGTTCACCCAGAGTCTTTTTACGGCCACACTGCCATCATAAGTTCGAGGTTTTGCCAGAATTCTTGTAGGCACGGTTACACCCTTGAAATGCTCATACGTGAAAATCCAAACTTTGCTTCTACCTCCGAAATGCTGTGACCCATCTCACGAGCTCCGACTATTAAACCACGTTGAAAATATAAAAAACGTGATAACTTGCCATTTTCACTGCAGAAACAGCTCTAGAAGCTTCCGTAGATGTCTATGGCTTTATATTTACACTTGCAGACGCAACCAATGACATGCCTAGGTGGCGCTGCTATGTATTTCGCATAGCTTCCTGTACCAGTTTTTCTGGTACTTCAGTGTACATCAAACACCTTAGAAAAAAATTGAAAAAACATCATTTGTAAACATTTGTAAATGTAAACTGCATTATGGCTATGCAGTCAATTTCTGTAATTAACCCATTAGGAAAGTGTACGGTTCAGTCTGATCAGCAAGGTTAGAATTTTATTTTCATAGATGTATTTAATCATGTTGTATATTTATTTTGTGCTTTTGAATCATTCAAAAATGTCTGTTAACACTGGAGATTTGTAACATGCAATATATTTATCTGTGTATTTATTTACATTTACATTTACGGCATTTGGCAGACCCTTATCCAGAGTGACTTACATTTATCTCATTGTATGCAACTGAGCAGTTGAGGGTTAAGGGCCTTGCTCAGGGGCGTAGAAGTGGCAGCTTGGTGGTGCTGGGATTTCTCATGACCTTCTGATCAGCAGTTCAGTGTCTTAACCACTGCCCCATTATTTTCCCATTTTACATAACAGTACCTGGAATACCCTTTAAGCTGAGTCTGCCATTACTCTTTTGCTCAGTATTTGACCTCTGACAACTACTTCAGTCAATAAACACCCAGTACACACACCAAATCCAACATAAGCTTCAACTGCCAGTGAACCTTCCTCTGACTAATCGGCCTTAATGCAGCAGTCCTCACACTTCCTCTAATATTGCCATCCTGGGGAAGATTTAGGCTCCCGAGAATGTTCTGGAAAGAAATGCTGTATTGGAGAACTGTCGCGCCACCCCCACATGCTGTCTGCCTCTGACAGCTCCGTCAGCTTTACCTTCTGTGAGGGAAAAATCTATATTAGTGGTGGCCAAAACGCATTAGCACATGCAAGCCACTGCATATCAAAACGACTTTTTTATAACAGTCAGCCCTGGAACCCAAAACCTTTCTTTTCTGCTGTTTGACTTAATACCTTTACACAGTGTGCAGCTTCCCAACACTGTTGATGATAAACACCACAGAAAGCAGTGGCTTTACTTTAACAACACCATGAATGCTCGTGGTGGTTTCAGGTGTTAAATCGATGTGCATTATGAGAGATTCTGCTCTGCTCTCAGGAGCAATGATGCTGAGGTGAGCTCAGGTTAGGAGCCGTTATTATTAAATACACTTCAGTATTAAACTTCAAGTCTGCATTTCAATATTACACCACAGTATTCTTTTCTCCTTCCGTCTGTCTCTATTTATATTTATATTAAAGCTTAATTTCATTTATTAAGCACACATTAGAAAAGGCTTCCAAAGCATTCAGTCTGTGGAGAACCTATTCAGGAAAATAAGACTCATAGAATAAATTTTCCATTTTCATGGACTCCGTTGCTAGTATCAAGTGTCAACATAAACGAAGACTAAAATGAACAACTGACAAACGACTGAAATATTGAAGTATTTTGCACTTTTGACTGAAGACTAAACCAGAATCAAAATTAGCCACCAAAGTAAATGGTTTTGTTAGCTAGCTAATTTTAAAAACAGTATGACTTCTGGGCAGCTACAAAACAAACATGAATGTAGCTAGAGTGTTAGCTAGACACGAGGCACACAAATCACCGTGCAACAGTCTAGTCTCAGACTAGTAGTCTGACATGTTTGTTGAAACTTTTAATATAACTTCAGGCTCTAGTGAACAGTTAAGGGTTTAGTCTTTACAGTGAGAAGGAGGCTTACATTGTACACTTAGATTATTGCACCGTGGCAGTGTAGCTCAGCAGTTAAGATGCTCAAATCCCACAACAGCCAAGCGGGTCACTGCTGGGCCCTTGAGCAAGGCCCTTAACACTTAACTACTCAGTTGTGTAAATGAGATAAATGTAAGCTGCTCTGGATAACAGTGTATATCAAAGGATATAAATTTAATTAATTTAGTTACTGTTATCTGTTATCGTTAAGTTAGATATTTACTTATAACTCTTTTTAGGCACGTGGCAGTGGGGGTGGATGCAAATGCAGTTCCGCTTTTATTTCAACTGGCAAATAGATCAAAAAACATGAACTGAGATCAAAAACAAGGCAATGGAAAGATCAAAGTCAAAATTCGTAACTAGGGTAAACTCAAAACCGATGTTCATGACAAGGGTCAAGATCAAGGTCAACATATCAGGCTATAGTTGAAAACAAGGAGAAAGCACAATAATCAAGAAACAGCTTAAATTGACACGTCTGTTGGCTTGGGATTGACAGGATTGTAACATGAACATACACGCTTTAAAAGAATGACTGCAATGAGTCCCAGACACTCGGTGACTTTAAACGTGGCAGTTGGGACATTCTCAGCTGCAGAGGTTGCAGGCAGTGAAGGATTCTGGGAGCTCAAACAGCCTATAAACACCTATAAAAGCTTATTCCGCTTCTACCACAGTGATTTACCAACAATTGTTTATAAATAAAAAGGCACATTTCCGTCCATTGCTAGACAGAATTCCAACTTAGTTCCAGTTACTATTTACATTATAGCAGCTATGAAATAATAGCTCTAAACAGCTTTTCCCTCACTAACATGTCTTTGTATCTTGCTTGCAAAGTTAATAAGCCAAAAAAGACAAACAAAAAAAAGTTGCTTGTCATGTTTACTGAGAAAACGCAAAGACAAATCCAATCCTACGCCTGAAAGTTACAGCTTTACCTCTGACACTGGAGACTCCTTCCATAAACGTTAAATAAGCTTGAAAGGATGTGAAGGATTTTCATTCATTCATGCATGCATCTTCTTAACTGCTTATTCCTGTCCCCAGGGTCACGGGAGAGCCGGTGCCTAGCCGGCGGCATAGGGTGCAACCCTAGACAGGGCGCCAATCCATCGTAGGGCACACACACTCATACACACACTCACACACACACGCTCACACACTAGGGGCACTTTCTTAGAGACACCAATTAACCTAATATGCATGTCTTTGGACTGTTGGAGGAAACCAGAGTACCCAGAGTAAACCCACACAGACACGAGGAGGACATGCAGACTCCACACAGACAGGACCCAGACCACTCCAGCCGGGGATCGAACCCGAGACCTTCTTCCTGTGAGTCGACAGCGCTACCCACTGCGCCACCGTGCCGCCCCTTATGCACATTTATAACAAAGAAAATTCATTTATATGGAGTTGCCTTGTACAAGTCGCCATGTAAGTTGTTGCTATAGAAACGATAATGCGATATTAATGCAGGATCGAGCGCATTAATATAAACCTCGACTTGCATCTGTCACAGCTGCTGCTACAGGAAATGACCTTCTGACCAATCAGAATTGAGAATTCAAGAACAATGTTAAGGACCTTCTGCAAGTTAGACGGGTGTTATCTCAGGAAAATTCTGGGCCTCACTAACTGACTGATTATTGAAAGTTTTAAAGCCGAACCGTTTGTAATTGCACATCCTCAGCAAAAGTGGCAAACTGCGTTTTCGTTTTGAAGTCATACACTTCCAGTGACACACCTTCCTTTCAGTTCCTTTAATTATTTTTGAACATGACACAGCAATTCCCTTCGATCAGCGTTTTCACAACGTGACACTCTCCACTGTCCTTTCTCAGCAAGCCCATCCGAGGCGCCTTCACCGAAAACGACATTCATTAGACGAACGGAGTCCGTATTAGCGTCACCGCTGTGTCGCACTCTTCATGACATATGGCTCCCGATGCCTCTCTAATTGCTCTATAAGAAATGTGAAGCTCATTCTGCATCTGTGCTCGTCATAACAGGCTGCATGCATCATCGCCATTCAGAAGCCTCTCAGCGTTTCCATTTCACGCACTTTCGCAGTCGCCTGCTAACTGGAATTAATTCACTTTTTTTTTTCAGACCGCTTTTGTGCACGCTCTTTTTCATCATATCTTTTTATAATAAGGGAATTCACAAATTGTTGAATGATACTGAGAGCAAAAATTTTATTTGATCTTGAACTACTGGGGAAAACTAAAAAATTTATGCTCGAAGTGTCAGTAGAGGCTCTGAACTTGGGAGGTTTATGCTGGATTAGTGGATATTATACTAATGTATATTATACTAGATATTATACTAGCAATATTATTACAGCTCACCTCATAATTGCTTTGGAAATGTTGTTTCTCACTGGTTTAATCAAAACTGAGAAAAATAAGTAATGTAGAGATACATTTCGGCTCCCCAAGGAACGAAAACGGAAAAATGCAATCTCAGAGATATACTGTAACAGTGGGTCTTAACTTCCAGTTATGGACCTTAAATAAGTTTTGAACTTGATCTACCCCCTGCTGACAAAAGAAGTTTAGCATTGCATTGTATTCAGGAACAAAGTTTATATCAACGTCGCCATTACATCTGTGTTAACTTTCTCATTAATACATATAACTGGAATATGATGAGAGAAAAATAGCTCTTGCTTTTTTTTTTCATTTTTATTTTAATTTTTTTTAGGAGCTAACAGTGAAACCTGACCATCTGCATTATAACAGATTCGAGATCAATGAAATTTAATTCCATTGTATTTACATATAGGGCGGCATGGTGGCACAGTGGGTAGCTCTGTCACCTCACAGCAAGATTGGTGTCTCTAAAGTGCCCCTAGTGTATGAGTGTGTGTGAGTGTGTGTATGAGTGT
>JAOVVH010000034.1:12295233-12308530 GCA_028566435.1 Scorpiodoras heckelii | reverse complement strand
CCAAGTTTCATGTGGATTGGTAAAGTATAAGTATAGGATATTGTTGACCAAAATTGGTGAGAAGAAGAAGAAGAAGAGGAAGAAGAAGAAGAAGGTTTTGTTAAAACTTCTGTATATGACCGCCAGCCAGCTGTGGCAGTCATAAATATGACACAACATTCGTAACTTTATTTAAATTGTAATTACTGGTAAGTTGGTTTCATATAAAAGCATGTTCTTGTTCTTAGCTGACAGGACATTTACATTACGTTTATGGCATTTGGCAGACACCCTTATTCAGAGTGACTTGCATTTATCTCATTTTTACAACTGAGCAGTTGAGGGTTAAAGGCCTTCCTCAGAGACCCAACAGTGGCTGCTTGATGGTGCTGAGATTTGAACTCAGTAGTCCAATGTCGTAACCACTGAGATATCCCTGCCCTGAATACACCTGTGTGGTATCCTGCTAATGTAATCCATCCACCTCAATAATCAAGGTGCATTCTGAGATGCCTTTCTGACCACAACGATTGTAACGATTGTAACGAGTGGTTCTTTGAATTACCATAGCCTCCCTGCCAGCTCGAACAAGATCCCAAGAAAATCCCAAGAGATCAGCAGTTTCTGAAATACTCAAACCAACCCATCTGGCACCAACAACTAAGTCACTGAGATCATATTTTTCCCTATTCTGATGTTTGGATGTGAAGTGAAGCTCTTGTCCTCCCATCTGAATGATTAAATTCATAGTGCTTCTGCCACATGGCTGAAGGAATAATAACATGAATTAGCAGGAGATGTGTGCTCCTGTTTCTTTCTCACGGTTTCTCTGATTGCATCTTTTGCACCAAAGGCTTCTGCTCTGCAGTCTTTGGTGTAAGGATTGATGAAAATCATCAAGGGAATGCTCAGAGAGCACCCAAGGAATTGTCTGTATATTTAGAAACTGGTGTTCTACACCTTCTTCCTAGATGGTTGTATTTATATATGTTTACTCTGTGGTGTGGCTGGAAAGTGTAGCTGTATAGCGCTAAGACTGCATTCCTATATGGTTGCTGCCTATGCAAAGTGGGGGGGGCCCATAGCGGGAGTATTGGTTCGTTGGGGAGAAAATAAAAAGGTTATGCACCCACGAGTCCATGTTGGCTCTGGGCAAACACAGGGCGTTATTGTTTGGCATTCATTTCATTCGTGGCTGGAAGAACAGAGGCTGTGTGTAGGCTGGAGTGAGCAACTGGCCAGATGGGAAGCCAAGAGACACACCTAGCCGGAATAACTGTTTGGTGTTTGGTTCCAGCGGCACTTTAGACTCTTTGTGATGCCTTGTGTATACATATATAGATATATTTTAGCACTATGCCTGATGATCTTCCATGGATCAGATGTCCAGTACATTCCACAGATGCGGACTGAGATCTAGGGAATTTGGCGGCCAACGCATCACCTTTGAGGACAAAATCTTCACTTGCTGCCTAATATATCCCACCCACTATCAGTTGCCATGATGAAGAGATAATCAGAGTTATTCCTGTAAGTGGTCATAATGTTATGCCTGATTGGTGTATAAATCAGCAGACTGAATTGATGCTCAATGCTTCTTCTAGATTTTGTGCTTGAAACAAAACAGAATTAAAGTTGTGAACTATGTGCAAAATGCTCCATATTAAAGTGATATTGTGCATCACTTTAGTTACACTTGTAATACATGCAAGGTTTATTTTACACTTTTGTCCCATTTCTAAGAAACACTTTGCAGGTGCAAAACCGACAGAGTTCTCTACAAACCTCTTTCTTTACATACAACCCAAATTCTATCCAAAATCTGCATTCATTGATTTCTCGATCAGGAATTTGCTTATAGTGTTCTAATCCACAAAGGCTATTTTTCAGATCTGTAGTATAACTTAATTCTATGGTGAACAAATAATCCAAAACCCCCTAAGAATTCCACTAGCAACTAATTGTTAGGCACAGCAGGCTGGAGTGGATGCAAATGCAGTTCAATTTTATTTTAAATAGTCAAACTAATCCAGAGCAAAGGGCAAAAATCAAGTCATAGAGCAAGTACGAGTCAGGCAATCATCAAACAGTATAAACCAGGCAAATCCAAAAAACATAAACACAAGACCTAGTCAAGGGTCAAAACAAGAATAAAAACAGCACTGAATAATCGGTTTGGATTTGGCAAAACTTCACAGTGACTGAAAGTATTAAGCATAGTGTGCATGAGTTGTGCGTGTTAATGAGTCCCAGCTGTGTGCAATCAGAAACTATATGAACTTGACTGTAGCTGTATCCCAATTCAGGGGCTGCATCCTTTGAGGGCTGCATTTGAAGAGTGACTGCATCACAGTGGCGTGACTAGGCTGTCCCATTTCGAAGGCTCCTTCATATGCAGCCGAGAAATGCTTCCTTCTTTTCCATGGCAAGTATCCAAGGATCCTTCGGCAATCAACAAATCCTGAGGTTCATTGCGCATTGGTGAGGAATGAAGAATATGGCAGCATGGGCAGAGGATCAAATGGCATTTACATGAGTAAATGTGAATGTACTTAGTTACATTTCACCATTTTAAAGTTAAACTGATACTAGCCATAGAGTAGTGGTTGTTAACTGCCTCATGTTAACGTTCCTGTTAATATGCCTCTTAAACAGTGTATTTTGTCTGTTGATGGACCTCTCTAATCAGTCTAAAATACATTACATGCTGGCAGTGGAGCATCCCCAGCTCTAATTAATGAAAAAAATGAACACACTACTAACTGGCTTTAAAGAAGTTCAGCATCGAAGTTTGCTAGGTGATGTTTCATGGCAAAACAGTAAGGGCAGGAACAGCAGTGCTATGGTGCAAACAGAAAATCTGCTGTAGAGCAGACCTTCTCATTTCAGTTCAGCCTTTGTGGTCTACACAGCCTTCAAATGATATGCCTTCGTAGACCACATGCTTCGAAGGTTGCAGCCCCTGAATTTGGACACAGCTTGTGGCAGTTTTTAGACGGAGTCCTCAGCTGGGAAATGGTGTCTGGTGCCGAACTCAACACAGACCTGACAGAACATTTATGAACATTTGGAGGGCAATGCTAAGGATGAAGTATGGTTTCTTTCTAGCAGAATGCGCAAGGAGCCAGTGAAGATTAAATCTGTTTTAAAAGAGGTGTTTGGGGATGAACACTCTATGGCGGTGCTTACAAAGTGTTTTTATGAAGGAGAACAAAGGGAGGGGGAATCTTTGCGAGATTTTTCTTATGCTCTTATAGGTTTATTACAGAATGTGATTCGCTGTAGCCCTGGGGAAGTGCCTGATAAAGATAGTGCTCTCAGAGACCAGTTTGCAGTATCAGTCCGGGATCCAAATCTTAGACGGGAGTTAAAGAGATTGGTTAGACGACACCCATATACTACTTTTACTGCTTTGAGAAAAGAGGCAATGTTATGGGGTGAAGAAAGGGGTAATGGAGTTGGTTGTGAGCGAAATGTTTCATGCCCTAATTATGATTATCATTTTGCAGAATGTGATACTGTAGTAGTGAAGCAGAAGGGGGGGTGGTCAGCATTGCAGGAGTTGGAGAAAACTCTGGCTTTACAACAGGAGCAGTTGAAACAGTTTGCATTACAGTTACAACAGTTACAGAGGCAGCAGGCACAGCCCCAGGTCTACCAGCGGAATGAGCCCCATCCTGCTTATGATTCCCAAGATAGGCCTGTCAGCTTTTAGCTGAGTATGCCACTGTATTTGCAGCAGGAGATACTGACTTGGGATTCACTGATCTAACTGGGGATGAAATACCTTTGACTGATGTTCCCGAATGTCAACGATATCGTAGGCTTCCAACAAACCAATATGAGGAAGTAAAAACACACATTAAAAAATTGCTTGAGCAGAAGATCATACGTGAGAGTTGCAGCCCATATTCCTCCCCAATAGTGGTTGTACGCAAGAAGGATGGCCAGATTTGTATGTGCATAGACTACAGGGAATTAAATGCTAAGACACGCAAAGATGCTTTTCCTCTGCCCTGGATTGAGGAATCCTTGGATGTTCTGGGTCAAGCTCAGTGGTTCACTACCATTGACCTGGCAAGTGGTTATAACCAGGTAGCGGTGGCAGAAAAAGATAAGTCAAAATCTGCTTTTTGCACCCCCTTTGGTTTATATGAATGGAATCGAATGCCATTTGGATTATCAAATGCTCCTGGAACCTTCCAAAGATTAATGAAAAGGATACTGGGTGACCAGAGATTTTGTTCATTACTCCTCTATTTGGATGATGTGATTATTTTTTCAGAAACTTTTGAGGAACATTTGTTGAGGCTGGAGGAGGTCTTAAAACGTCTAAGATCATTTGGACTGAAAATTAACCTTGATAAATGTTTCTTTCAACAGAAGGTGAAATATCTAGGGCATGTGATTTCCAAAGATGATCCAGAAAAAGTGGAAGCAGTGGCAGCATGGAAGAAACCAGGCAATGTGACAGAGCTGAGGTCATTCTTAGGGTTTGCCAGCTACTACCGGAGATTTGTGGAAGGTTTTGCACAAGTTGCAGCTCCTCTCCATCAGGTGGTGTCTAAAAGTAACCTAAAAAAGGGAAGACGGCCATCACAAGAAAAACAGGTCCCTTTTGCAGACTTCTGGAATAACCAGTGTGATGGTGCTTTTGTTCAGCTAAAGAATAAGTTAACCACCACCCCAGTGTTGGTCTTTGCTAACTTTAGTAAGCAGTTCTATTTAGAAATTGATGCAAGTTATGGGGGATTGGGAGCAGTATTGTCTCAGGATGGTGGGACTGGAAAGTGCAGCCCAGTGGCATATGCCAGTCGAGGAATGCGTGCTAATAAAAGAAATATGGACAAGTATAGTGCAATGAAATTAGAATTTCTGGCACTAAAATGGGCAATCTGAGAAATTCAGGGATTACTTATAGGGATGAAAATTTATTGTTTACACTGATAATCCCTTGAGTCATCTTAAGACAGCTAAACTGGGGGCAGTTGAACAAGGGTGGGCATCACAGTTAGGGATGTTTGACTTTGATATTGTTTATCGCCCGGGAAGGCAGAATGGCAAAGAAGATGCCCTGTCCAGGCAGCATGGATTGTGCAGTGAATCATCAGAAGAAATACTGGAGTTGACCACAATGGGCACAGCCATACCGGTGGAGGCAAGGATGGCACAGAAAAAGCAACTTCTTGATGCTGAGCGAGCCTTGGTGTCTTCCTTGCAGGCACTTCCTGAGCTTTCTATGTCCCAACTGCAGGCACTTCAGATGGCAGACGCAGTAATAGGATTATTCCTGGGATTCTGGAGAAGAGGAGAAAGGCCAAATCGAGGGGAGCGCCAGCAACTTGCATATGAGGTACAAGAACTGGTAAGACAGTGGAACTGTGTGGTGGAAGAGGAGGGTGTTTTATATAGGCAAGTTGAAGATGTATGCATGGGGCCACTAAAGCAAGTTTTACTCCCAAATCAGTTGAAGGACATTGTTTTTGAAGCAGCTCCATAATAAACATGGGCATCAGGGTATTGAACGCACCTTTACCTTAGTGAGGCATCGTTGTTACTGGCCCAATATGTACAGAGATATCAAACATTGGTGTAAAACGTGTCAATAGTGTTGCATAGCCAAGGATGTACATGTTAAACCAAAGTTCCAGATGGGAAGTCTCCAAGCCTCTGAACCTTTGCAGGTGCTTGCTGTTGATTTCACTGTACTAGAACCCTCAAAGAATGGAAGAGAAAATGTGATAATAATGACTGATGTGTTTTCAAAATTCACAGTCACAGGGGCTACGACAGTAACCAGAGTTCTAACCACAGAATGGTTCCATAAATATGGGGTTCCTCATCAGCTTCATTCTGACCAAGGGTGTTGCTTCGAGGCACAAGTTGTGTGGTTGCTTTGCCAGGGGTATGGTATTAAAAAGAGCCGCACTCCACAATCTTCATCGCACTCTGTCAGCAGAGCAAAAGAAGCTATGGGCAGATTATCTGTCTGAACTAATGTTTGTGTATAACACCACTGAGAATCAAAGTACAGGATTTTCACCATATTTTTTGATGTTTGGTAGGATTCCAAGCCTTCCAGTTGATCGATTGCTAGGACTGGAGAAAGAACGCAGGCAGACATCAGCGACAAATTGGGTGATGGATCATCAAGATGTCTTACAATATGCGTATACTGTGACAAGATCACGGCTGGCAGAAGTATGGTGGAAAAGGAAAGAGCAAAGTTGTGCCCCCTCTGACATAAGCATATTGACACCAGGTCAGTTGGTATATGTAAGAAATTGGCAAATAAGAGGTTGGAACAAAATCCAGGATGTGTGGGAGAGCCAGCCATGTAAGGTTCTAACCATGGATGGTTCTAAGCAGCCAAAATGGTTTTATCAATTGGAACTGCATTCATGCAGTCCTGTAGTGTCACAACCTAATGCAAATCAAGCAACAGAAGAGAGCTCATGTCAATCAGTCACAGAGTCTTCCTATTCTAGCAGTGAAGATGAGTTAGATACTGAATGGGAGCTGCCTGATCTACTGTGTATGAGTCCTACAGATCACCAAGCCATAGACGCGGAGGAGCCCATGATACACGAGGAAGAAGTATGGAGAGTGGAGGAAATTCAACCTCTGATAAGAAGGACCACCCTGAAGACAGCAGGTAAGCATTCAAACCCTCATCACCTGCCTCAGTCCATTAGAGCAGGGGCTAGTGGGGAAAGGAGTCGGGTAGTAGACTCTCGCGTATACCAAGGCTTAGGTGGGAGTAATCCTCGGGACGAGGATTAGTTAAAAGGGGGGAGGATGTGACCAAGTGAAAGTGGTGATGTATGTGCAAGACCCGAGTGTGTGGGAGTAAAGTGAGTGAGTGGGAGGTGCATGTGTGAAGCCCCTGCATGTAAGGGTGAGGATCCCTGTAGGTGCAAGGCTTTTCATTTAATTTTTGGTGGCAGCATGGTGAATGAATGTTTGTGTTGGGGGCATGTTTGCAATGGATGCTAAAACACAGATGTTGAAGTGCAACTGATATCCTGGATATTGCTGGTTAAGATTTAGTGTAGCCTTTACTGGGTAAGCTCATGTTTGTAATCTTTTTGGTTTTATTTTATTTTATTAACATAAAGAGGTTAGACACAACTAAGTTTGTATATATGGATGGTTTTAATTTAGTATGCGGACGAATGTTTTAACTATTGATATGGTTGTGGATGTTTTTATTGTAATAGACACTAAAATAGAGATGCTGAAGTACAACTGATATCCTGGATAATGTTGGCTGAAGTTTAGAGTAGCCTTCGCTGAGTAAGTTCAATTTTGTAATATCTTTTGTTTATTTTACTTGATTACATTTTTGGTTAATATGTGTGTTAAGTGTAATTATTTTGAATAGTAAAAGTTTGTTTTTATTAAGTGTAATGTATTTATTTCATCATTTGGCTAATGTTTTCTTTTCTGTTTGTGTAGAGGGCTGAGTCACGTTTTTGTTCCCTTTTGAGTTTTCCCATATGTATCCACAGACATGATGTGAACTTATTTTGCACTTGAATGTGATTTTAAGAAGCCAGTTGACTGATTTGTGGGTTGAATTCACACGTGTACAATTAGAGTGCTTTTATGTAAGCCCTAGTCAGTTTATAGAAAACAGGCACTTTTTTTAAAGCATTGATTAAATGATTATAATAAAACAGTTTGATTGAAATTTAATCTTGGTGGTGTTGCTTCCTTTTATGGGCACAAGGTGAGACCTGTTACATTTTGGTAAGCATTAAATCACAGCAGAAGATTCTAGAAGAGCTCCTTTTGCAAGGAGATTTCTTGAGTTCACCATACTTGAAAGGTTCTACTTTAAAGGCTCAAATGACTTAAAAATGGAAAGATAAATTCAGCCTTGTTTATGAATCACTAAACACGTGTTATAGTCACTGTCACTGGCAAAGTTCACAATATGTTTCATCCCAGTAAGGATCAGAATATTTATGCTGCTGTCGTTCCTTGCTGTGGATCTGTACAGGGAAGATGCAGTTCATTGGAACTCCCACACACATACACCACGTATTATGAGACTAAACTTACTTACATTCAGTGATGTAGGGTCATGATCCTCTCTTAGAAAAAAGAATCATCAAGGGTTTTTAGGATAATAAAAGGTTCTTATAATACAGAGCTGCTAAATTAGTCAGAATGTGCTGCTGATTTTATTTTACAACTGCAGCTCTGACAATAATTGCATTAATGTGTGCATCCTAATATGTTATAGTTTCTACAGCAACAGCATTTTCTCAAATCCTAGTAATAAATGGATTAAAAACATGTGGGGTTTCTGAGTCATGCAACACAAAGTGTTTATCCACAATCACAAGTTTGAATCTCAACAATGCTGCAGCCACCTGTGGTCAGGGGCTGAGCATGCAAAAACTGTCCACGCCCTCTGGGTGGGAGGGGCATGCTCTCGCTTCAGTGTCAATCAGAGTGATACTAGCCAATCATGGGCATCTGCCAGCTCATGTGTGCAGAACAGGATGACAACATTTTCATGTGTGTTACAGCTGCATGAGCAACACTTTGAAAAAAAGTCTCAGAGGATACACGTGTTAGACTTACACTCTGTAGTTGTGGAGATATTTTCTCAACTGCATTTTCTTTCTCTTATTTATCTGAAGAGTGAGACTCAAGCGAGGGCGGTGAGAAAACAGCTGTTATAACATAAGTGATAACAGAAACTAACTTGTTTTGAAGATGTTCCACAACAATAAATGTAACTATAAATTTATATAAAGTCAGAATGCAATGAACACAAAAGAAAAAGTTGGAAAATTGCCGTGGTATAAGAGAAATAAAACACTCCAGGAAATAATGTCTTAGGAAAATAGTCCATTTTGGGGTGGTAACAGTAAATCCACTTCATGCTAAGCACCATATACCTTATCACTGATGATTATGGTATAACAGCAGGCCCCAAAGTGTTTTATTCCTCACTTATCTTCCTAAAAGGATTTTTCTTGGAACACTGTTGGGTCCTTAACCATCAACTGCCCAGGCTGGAAAGGCAATTCACAATAACTAATAACTTATTTAACCATGACAGTTGTGTCACAGTATAATGGCATTACCATTTGTCTAAGGAATTTTAACTAAATTATGTCTGATTTTTTTGCTTTTATAGATCTTTTGCAGGTCTTCCGAAACCACTGGACATGTTTTATCCACCACAGACATGACAACTGAGGAATTCCTTTGGTACAGCGTAAAAGTCTGTCACATATTATCTTACCATATATAAGGTTTAAATTGTCTCCTATTGGTACGCTATACAGGATTAGCCTTATAGTGAATATTAATTAATACACATTCTTCACAGACAGGTATTTTAGGTATGCCAATGGTCTAAGTTTGTATGCCATGCCAATGATCAACCTGACCACAAGCAACTCCAGTCATCAATGCTTGAAACCTTTTTGGTCTTTCCTGGACAAGCTGATCCATTTCATTTCAACATAAAATTGAATCTTTATAGAAAAGATGGGTGATCAGAAAGTGTTTGAGTAACTGCAAAAGTGATCACACAAGTATATAGTTGGAAAATGTCATGGTGAAGACTCGCCCAGGTTTCGTGCTTTTTCCCCCGAACACTTCTCATTTTAGTCATGACAGCTCCCAGCATAATAGATACTGCCCAGACAGCGAACTTTGTTATTTATGCTTGGAATTTTTACATATTTGTTGCATTCTGGAGTTAGCTCTTTTGCCAGATTAAAGTGAAAATACAAAAAAATAATAAGCAAAATCGAAAAGTACTAATAATTTTAATTTTGTCCCCTATGGACAAAACTTCATGAAATTCTGTATGCATCTGAAGAATGTAGTAGTGATGTGGGTTGTGAAACTTCATGACGTTTGAGCCTTTCGAAGATAAGATGTTGACTAGAGAAGTGCTAGAATTTGCTTTGAACATTACTGACTAGGGGGCGTGACTCCACAAATGAATCATAATGAGCTAGGGCAATACAACTCGTGACTCTAATTAGGACTGATTGGCTATTTAAGCTGTTTGTTTTGTTCTAGCTTGTTGCGGAGCAATAACAGAGGATACATTTTGCTACTCTTTTTTTTTTAATCTCTGCCGTTTTTGATATTGCCTGTTTGGTTAAGTTAATACATTGTTTGCTTACTTTACACTATGTTCCTGATCTATTTTATTATTTGCTTGCTTGAACCTAACCAGCTTTTATAATAAACTTCACTTACTTCCAACTTTGTATGTGTGGTGGACTGAGTCCTAACTGCCATAAAACGTTCATTATTTTAGGCAAAACGGTTTTACAGTTATTGCACAAAAAGTGCTTTGAGTCTACCCCACTTCATGGGGCACTAACAAAAAAGGAAAACACACCTAGAGGAACATTTGGGGCTACAACCACAAACTTGGTGTTGTCTAAGTATATGGTGGAAGATGAAGAATAATTTTGACAAAAACTATATGACCACCATAGCATACGTAGGTCAAAATAGCTTGACACTGTGTACACATGCAGATCTTTATCTCTGGATGCTCAGTTTTGTGGATTGTTTTTGACTTACTGACCTTTTGTATTGAATATTATGTTCTTGGAACTATGTTTCAGGCTTGTTAAACAATTTAATCGAGAACTACAAGGTCTTCTCACTCCCTCTGACTTCTAATCACACACACTTGTTCCTAATCACTGGTTCACTACAAATACACACCACAAAGCTTAGTTCATTGTGAAGTGTTACTTTTAACTAAACACTAGTTGCATTTTTAACATGGAGGGCACACTTTGGCTTTGACCTTCTTTGATTGAGTCTATTTTGCCTAATCTAGTCTATGACCACCAGAACCTCTGCCTGTTAATGAGTTCAACACTGTCTTTCTTCTTTGCATCAATCAACCTGCATTTTATGCCAAACCAAAATGCAGCATGGAATGAGAGTTCTGGCTCTAACTGTTCCTCAAGTTCAGCTTCATCACTCTAGTTTATCACTATAGATAGGTATGAGACTGTATTTTCCATCCTTCTCACAAAAATAATTATTGTTGTTTATAATTGTTGGCATTTATTTAAAAAAATTTATTTGGTTCTATTTAAACCAGGCTAATTTAAAGCATGGTTTATGGTCCTGGGAGCTTCATATCTGAACACTCACTCATACCATGCAGTACTGATGAACACCTCGACTCTAAGCCAGATGCTTGGTGAAAAACCAAAGAGTACACTTCCTAACTATATGTGTTAGAACACATTATCTGCTCATTCCAAATAATGAATACATATTCTGTTACATCCCTTGTAGAGCTGAAGATCTTCGGGCTTAATTTCTGTCATTTTACTCGGGTTCAGTTCGGGCTCGGGTTTGCGCGGTAAATGAGCGGTCAGGTGATGCGTTTCGATTAGCGCCAGAAACCCAGTTGGCATTTCAACGATTATTCACCATTGAATCAATGTCAGGGTCAAGATTGATTCACCGTTGAAATAGGTTTCATTTTTACCGCGACACTGCTTCAACGTCTTGCTTTTCAACACAAGATGCGAAAATGGATGCCGAGGAGGTGAAACGGAGGCTGGATTTTGGCGATTACGTTTTGGTTGCACCGTGAGCGAAAGTAAAGTCTGAGCTGGGGAAAAGTTTTGACCATGTCCATAATGAGAATGATGAGCCAATAAAATTTGAATATCCTAATGTCGTGCTGTAAATGGGTTCAGGCTTTTAAAACGGTGTACTTGTCGGGTTCGGGCTTGGGTCGGGTAAGGCTTGACTTTTCAGGCCCAATTACAGCTCTAATCCCTAGTGTATAGTTACACAGTCTATGCATTTTACTTGATTCACACTGATACTATTGGACGAACTTATTCAATTCAATTCAATTTTATTTCTAAAGCGCTTTTAACAAAGGACACTTACTGTATATCCTACTGGCACATGACCTTGCATCGCATTGATGATGTCATTAGTTTGCATTCCTTTTGAAGTTTCTTCTTCCAGACCAATGATGTCACTGAGCACAAAAGGAAACAGATTTTCACTAATCAACGTGTTAACGAATGCGTTAAAGAATAAATCACGATTAAAAAAATTTACACCACTGAAAAAATTAACGCAGATTAAAAATTAGTTGAATTATGCAAACCAGTGACGCCGTAATTGAGAGTTACATTACTCATTTTAGGCTGCATTCTAATTGCAAGTGTCCCTAATCTGTATACTTGCTCCCTACACACAGTACAGGGTACAGAATCCCAAGAGCACTTCATAGGGAACTCGGTCAGTAAAATGGCTCTATTTGAAATGCCCTGCAACGTCATCAACAGCTTACAGCTGATTGGTTGTGACAGTACCCGACTGTATTTAGCACCCGGCTGTATTTAGCATGATAAACAACTCTCATGTTCTATGCTGTAGGCACTTTTGAAATAAATGTGATGAAGCGTCTATGAACTGTGAGTGATGTATTTTAACTTTTTAATGTATGTTTTGGTTGCAATGTGCCGCGTTACTCTAATTGGCAAATCGATGCCTTTAATTAAACTCCAACTCTAATCAGTATATCAGATGAATGAAAGACAAAAACTAACATTTTAAAAAAAGAAAAGACATCAATCATCTTTAATATTTCACTTTTATCAAAAAAGCAAGTGAATAATGAAGCAATGTACAACAGTCGTTTCTCTTAAAATAGACCAGTGATAAACGGCAACAACATTTTCAATGGTCCTACGATGCCGACATTCATGTACAACACAAGTTACAATGTGTGTTAAAACCGCGATTAATGCATGGGTAAAAAAAATAATTGCTCGATTAACGCAATTTAAAAAATCGCGTGACAGCACTACTAAATTTGTGATATGGCTTTACTTTTTCTCTATTAAATTCTTTTAATATGTTTAGTACTGTTTAGTCTCAGTTTAGTGGTTTATCTCAAAGTTTTTCCTTATGTACTTTCAAGGAATTTTTCTTCACCACTGTCGATTTGTTCATTAGTGATTTGAATCAGCATCCAGATTTTTAAGCTGCTTTCTTACAGTGTTAACGTTAGGGTATTATAATGTGTAAGAAAAGAAGGGGAACACGAGATGGGGAAACTCAAACAAAGGGGCTTCATTTTTAACAAAAAAAACCCTTTTCTCTCACTTTTCAGCTTTTTACAGACAGCTCAGTGTCTTAGCTCTCTCTCGTCACGGCTCTCTCGCATACTCTCCTCCGCTTACCTTTAATCCCTCGCTCACCACACACACACACACACACACACACACACACACACACAGAGACACAGAGGGAGAGAGACAAATGGCAATTAGGCCTG
>JAOVVH010000034.1:12261870-12272405 GCA_028566435.1 Scorpiodoras heckelii | reverse complement strand
AAGGAGGAAGTTCAGGTCTAAGAGATGAAGTAAAGGAGGAAGTTCAGGTGTAAGAAGCAGGTCAGTAAAGTCAGCAGTCTCACCTGGCAGGTGCTTTCCACCGTTTCAACCAGCTGCAGCAGTTCCCCATCAGTCCAAACACATGGAAACTGGAAACTTCACCTCACAGCTAGGTTAACCTGTTCAACCTGAAGGTTAAGTACCTTTGGAAGGGTTAACAAACTAACTAACTAACTAACTAAGTCGCTGTGATAAACAGCGCCGACATCCTGAGCACAGTTACATTGTTTTTTTAAAGAGAGTTAACCAGTTAACTAACCTATTTTCAAATCAGTGCCTCTTACTTACTAATACCTAACTAGCTTAATTAACTAACCTAACTAGCTACTTCGTCAGGCTCTAGTCAACTAACCAACTAAATACATACCTTAATATCCGGTTAATTAAATACAATGCGAACAGCGTCGGTAGACTTTTACAGTTAGCTAACCCTGTGCTATGCTAGTTAACCTAACGCTAGAGCTAATCCGTCAGCAATGTTTGTAACTCTTATAAAAAGCTTTGAACACTTTAATAAAAGTCAAACCAGCCTAACTGTTAATCGCTCTATTTTCAGTCGACTTCACTGTGACGTGACGCGTTATGGCTCCATTATAACGTGTAACGTTCTCAAAGCTTTCTGTTTACGCCACCGGCTGCTATGGCTGCGGCCGTGATTTCATCCTGACCTCCATCTCAATCCGCGCACCGCGACACTAAGTAGTGTGCCTAAGTAGTGCGCTACGTCGTTGTGCTCTGACACAGTATCTATATCTGTCAAGTGCACTAGTTTGCGGATTGAGACGTAGCCAATAGAACAGCCCGCTCTATATATAAAGGCACAGCGCCCCTAGTGGACGGAATGAAGTAGTTCTGCGCATGCGCCGTACTGAAAGGCAAACCCAATAGACAAACACAGAGGAAAGTCCAGTCCGTTTTCAAACGTGTTTAATTTTTTTTGTAGACCAGAAAAAAAAAACTCTTGATATATAAACCCCTATATTAACCCATCCCACTTATATACCGTTCAAACTTTGTCAAACATTTACATAAAATACAAAAAAAAGGGAAGAAAAAACAAAAGAATATGAATAAATTAATTTAGTAAATGGCTGCTCTTGTGTAAAACAGCTCATGTAGAAATGCCTCAGTTCTGAGACATCGAACTCTTCTCATGATCATTTTCTGAGTGAAAAGAGAAGAGTTTTAGAAACATATATACATTAATGTCATGAGAGGTTGCGTGACTGCCACAGAACTTTCTAAAACTGTTTTAAGACGGATTAAAGTCATCTTTTTCCCCCCTCCGGCGCTACCTTGTTTAAAATCTACCTTTTAGCAAATACTGCTGTGTTCATTTCAACTTTCATGAAGCCTGCAAGCCTTGAGTCGTGTCATGAATCCGTGCCGTTAACACATACCAGGGAAATCCTTAGATGAATCTAAAATCACTGACGAGCAACAGGTTTGCTCATCGAGTAACAGGAATGCAAAGATGACCAGAGTTGGGAGATTAAATGTTAATTAATTAGATCCTTGACCAAGGTAACAAACAACCAGAAATTTTCCAAACCTCCTGGAAATATTCCAGATTTCATTGCCATTGCAATTACATCTACGCCTTGCACATCTTGGAGCAAAAAAAAGTCAAATCGTAGTCGAGATCGAGGCAGAACTCATGACCCCTCGTGACCTACGGTCATTGAACCGGGTTACGGCTTTCGTTATCGGATCAAATACTGTACCAAGTCTTTAAAAAAACTGTACGGTGGCGAGTTTGTTACCCAGGCACACGCTGCGCATCCACAGTGGTGTCGGTGATGCAAAAAACATCACCTCCAGCCACTAAAGTCTGAGATCATCAACATTTATCATCCCGGCCCTCGGAGTTCAGATTCGGACGCATAGAAGTGTCCAGGAGGTCAAACGAGCTCCAAGCTTTTAATATTAAAAAAGTCCTTTTAGTGAAGTTCAACAGGTCAAATGGGCTCCGTGTCTTCGAGAACTCCTCTTCATGAGACGTCTATGGGGGGAAAAAAAAGATTAAATAAGATAACAAGCAGCTTTCAATTCTATTACGTTACAGGATTTACGGTGAGTTTACAATGAAATGTTAGCAGCAGTTAAAAAATTAGATGAACAGCTGAGTAACCTAAAATAATGATTTACAGCCCAGCCTGAGTTCATCCCAAGTTACATGAAACAACACAGAGACCAAAGATTTTTTTTATTATTTAACATTTTTTTATTTAACATTTATTTCCAAAATGTTATATAAAGGCTGCTGGGTTTTGCTGCAAAATAAAGAAGTAAGCGTGACAGTCAAGGTCTCCAGAAGAGCTGTGGCAGATTCTCCAAGACGCTCAGTAAATCTAACCAGCTCATTACTGTACAGTAGTGCAGTCACGGCAGCACTACGGTGAAGCAGGAGCATCTGAAACGCAAGCACCTTGAAGCCGTAACTGATAGCGTTTCTCCGGACGGGTACGTTTTTACACCGCTTTGTGCTTCAGCCCACGTAGCTAAAGGAACGCTATTGTTAGCCAGCTAACGCATTAAGTGCAATAGTTTTTTTTTATAGGAGTTTTATAACTTAACATTATAGCCTAACGTTGCCCCGTCTCATCTTCCATATTTTTGGCTAACGTTGATGAGAGCATTCATTCATAAATAATAAGCCTCCTAATGTTTATGCATATTAATGTTTAAAATACGTTTGATTAAGTGATCAAGCTTAAGTTTCGTATTCATGTTTCATGGCTCATTATGTTAATTTGATATTGGAACTTGAATAACACAACAATAACAAAGTTTTGTTATGTTAAGACAGAGATGGAGGGTACAACAGAAACATCCGCTGACTAATTGACTAATCAAAAAGATAATCGACTACCAAAATAATCATTAGTTGCAGCCCTACTGTACTGTACTGTACAGTACGATGCAGAAGTCTTAGACACATGTAAAGACTCGCTGTAAAGCAAAGACGCCTTCGAAAATAATGAAGATGTTTCTACGTAAAAGAAAACACTATAAAGTGCAGTAAACAGTAATAAACTAAAGGAAGTCGATATTTAGTGCCTTTTTCTTAAACAGTGTTCCCAGGTACAGGGTGCCTAAGACCTTTGCACTATACTCATGTTATCAGTGTGACGACAGCTCAGTGCTAATCGTTTGAATGCCCGATCGAAGCTTCGTTGAAGGCAAACCATTGAAGTTTTTGAAGTAATTCAGTGGTTATTAAAAATCTAGTTACAGATCAGCAGAGAGATGATGCACACCAAATTTCAGCTCCACTGGACTTTTTGGACCCTTAAATACTACAACAAAAGCACAAAAGGACAGATATGATACCTGTTGACTTCGTGCCGATGGGACAAAACTATATCGCCATACCCGAAGAACAAGTCTGGACCAAAATATGCCTATAAAAGTGTGCCTATAAAATCCTCCGATATGCTTTTAACTTATTAACTTTTTCAACATGGCTCCATTTTATACTCCTACGAAATTAAAATGCATAATAATAATAATAATAATAATAATAATAATAATAATAATGATAAAACCCACAATGTTTCCAGACCACACTCACTTTCATCGTCTGAATCGAAGCCGAAGAGAGACGTGCATTTTTCCCGGTGTAGCTGGAGCTCTTCTTCGCAGTCGAACGCCGCGTTACAGCGCGAGCAGCTCTGCCTCTTGACGGGGACGACGTCGTCTGTGTTGAAGCTTTTAAGGCTTGCTTGGGGCCCTCTCCACTTTTTGGGCATGCTGAGGTACAGCTCGTCCAGGTAAGCTGAAGGAGGAAGTCTGCCGAAAGGCTTGATCGCCACTTTCTCGTACTTCGGCTCTTGCTCTTTCGGAGCTGCAGGGGACGGCGTGATGTTCGATTCTTGTCCATGGTCGGTGTGCCCGTTGACGAACTGGGAGCTCTTGCTGCTGTAGTTCACCAAACTTCTATTTAAAGTCAAAGGCGTCTCGTCTTCTGATTTTACATCCTCCGTGCTCTTCTCTGCACTAATTTCACCTGATGGAGAAGGAGGAGAAGGAGAAGGGGGAGAAGAAGAAGCAGGAGGCGGAGTCTTCATTTCCGTGGCCTGGTTTTCGGCTGTCTGTTGTTCTCCTGGTGGAGCATTCTTCCCTCTTGATGATCTGATACCGGGTTTGTCCTTTTTCAGTGTAACTACTTTGTAATGACCTTTTTCATGGCTGTACAAGTCCTTGAGACTGACAGATTCCACCGTGCATCCAGGAAAGCAGCATCCTGCCTTCAGAGGATTGTGGTCCTTCTCCATGTGGTCGCCTACATCCGTGCGCGTCTTGAACCTCTTCTGGCAGGTCACGTGGTAGCACGGGTGTTTGAGGTTACCCCGGTGGCAAACGACATGGTCGAAAAAGTGCTGAGACGTCCAAATCCTTCTGGCACAAAACAGACATTTTTTCGCAGTGAGGTTGTAGAAGAACTCGAGCGCTTTCATGTCGCCCGGGTGGTGTATGAGGACGTGCGAGAGGACCGGACCTGGCACGGCTTGGAACGTGCATATGTCTACAGGACAGCTGACTACAGGAGTACTACTGACTTTCCTCTTCCGCCCCGTCTTGGAGGTCTCACTGGATTCAGCTTCTGTCCCGTTTTGCTGTTTTCCCTCATTTGGTACCGGGTTCTTCTCTTCTGCTGAATCTGTGGACTTTGAAGTTGAAGTCGAACTACTTTCTTCACTCTTTTGTTTCTTCGCCGCAACTTTCTCCTCATCCTCATTGTGCCTTTTCTTTCTTACTCTTGGCTCCTCTACCAACTTTGCGTTTGAACAGTTTTTACTTTCCCCTCCGACGTTATTGCTTGTTGCCTTGTCAGCTTTGGTCCTGATATCGTAATTACTCCTGATCGTCTTTTCCGATTTCTCTGCAGTAATCTTATTCGCTGGTCCGTTTTTATTAGCTGCAGGACTGCTCTCTTCTCGAACCCAACACATCTTGCGTTTCCTTCGAATGACCCCGTTCGCCCTGTGAACAGGACCGTCCTTGGGTGCTGAAACATCTCCCCGTGTCATCGCTCCTTTCTTGTCTAGCTTTGTCCTAAGCAGGCGTCCCTTGGGCTCAGACTTCTTAACCGAACCTCGTGTTACGTATCTAAGCGCCTCTTGCGTGACGCTCTGCTTATCATCCTTGGCGCTGCTCTCGTTCTGCTCCGGTGCTACCGACGTATTCGTCTTCGTGTCCGTCTCCTTCAAGGGCGTCACACTATTATCGGGGCTTTTCTCCGTTTCAGGCTGAGGTTGGGCTTTCCTTGTCAGTTTCAGTCTCATCAGCAGTCTTGACTTGATCTGTGCAAAGCCAGGCTTGGCCTTCTTCGGCGGCGTCTCCGGGACGGTTTGATCGGGGCTCGCGGCCACTTGAGGCACATCCTGGCTCGTCGTCGTCGTCGTCGTCTCAAGCTGATCTTCGACTTTACTCAAATCTTTGATGTGCTTTTGGAAATGTTGTAAGGCTCCACGAGTCATAGCCAGCTTGTCACAAAACATGCACTTCTTTTCAGTCCGGTAATGCCATAAGGCGTGACTCAGAAGCGTCTCGTATTTTTTATCGCAAAGCCTGCATTGGTGTTTCGGTTGCACGGTGGACTGAGGTACACCAGGTACAGGAGATGAGCCGTTGCTCGGAGACAGATCGAACTCAGCGGTCTGCCGAGACGCCGGTTCTTGAGGTTTCGCTTCTTCTTCTTCTTCTTCTTCTTCCTCCAGAGCGGAAGGAGGCTTGAGAATAATTTCAGCTGCAGACGCATTTTCAGGGGCATCTACCGTTTCTTTGACTTCAGGTGGATTTTCAGGAGTGTCCGGGATCTCTTCTGGGGTAGAAACGTTCTCTTGATTTGCAAGTTCAGGTGTACTCGGTGTATTAGGTGCATTTTCAGAGGTAGAAATAACGTCCGCTCCTTTTTCCGACATACTGGACTGAAAGGTGTCAGTTTCTTTTTCAGATGTAGTACAAATATTATCAGTAGCTTCGTCAGGTGTAGAAACTTCCTGCGTGTTTTCAAGCACTTGAATATTGTCAGTCACGTCACTAGCAGTTTGATCTTTGGGAGCACTGGCCGTAGTAGCGATTTTGCTCTCAGGGACTACAGCCTGCAGAACGGGTAAAAGTAACGGCAGGTCAGATCCCTCAGCATCATCAGGAGACTCCTGTGTTACAGCAGCAGTCAGCGAGGTCACTTCGGTCCCCTCCGCTGGTTCGCTAGGATTCTTTACGGGCGCAAGAGTTGGAAAATCTTCTTCCGGTTTCACTGCGGGATCCGTGAGGCGATCGGGCGAAGGGCTTTCCTCCTCTTCAGGCACTTTAGCATAGGTGTGGAATCTTCTAACATCAACCATGACGTCCTGTGACTGAAAGTCTTCCTTGTCTCTCCACAAATGAGGAGACTTCTCTAGCAGTAGCTGAAGGAGCGTGTTTGGAGTTGGACTACAAGACGTTGTTTGACGCTGGTCAAAGCGACGCTCTGTGGAAGGAGTCGATTTGGATGCAGGGCGGCCCTGAACATCAGCAGGCAGCTCAACTTCGTTATCAGGGTAAGAATATTCCATAGTGATTTCAATGATGGGCGTGTCAACTAAAATGTCATTTAGCAAGCTGAATTGCTTTGGTTTCCTCCCGGGTTTCTTCTGTTGCCCAGGAGCACTGTTTTCTTCTCCCAGTGCAGCTAACTGCTCCAGGAGCCACCGGGGTTTCCTTCCCCGCCGTTTCAGAATATTGTTCTCCGCCTGCCGAGTGCGGAACCGCTGACATCTGCTGTTCAGCTGCCTGGCATGATTTTTTGCCAAATCCAACTGCCTGAAAGAGCGCCGAACTGGAAACAGCTCCAGATTCTTTGTGAGCCGCGACCCTGGTTTCCTCCCTCTCCTCTTATACTGAGGAGCTTCAGAAGACACATCACCAGAAGGACTTGTGACCTGTCTTTCCACCGTCCCAGATTCAGGCTTTTCCTCCTGACCGATAACAGTCCGGCTTTCCGGCTCCGCACCGCACCTGCAATGCTCTCGAACGCAGTAACTGTGCGCCCATTTATCCTCTTCCAAAATTTCAAAGAGGGCGGCCCGGGCTACCTCGTCGCTCATGAGCTTCAGGCAGTTCGTTTTGATGTTCAGAAGGCTCCAGAATTCAGGGTCGAAGAACAGGTCCTTTTTCAGAATCCGAATCACCTCGAAGCGCACGTTGTTCCCGACGGGACTGGTGTCCAGGTGGTACTCCAGGTCTGGGTGGTTGTACAGTAAGAAGACAGTCTTGTAGGCTTCGACTGTTCGCTCCAGGAAGAACACGAGCAGCGCGCAGGCTCTGCAGATCTCCAGGTCGCTGCGGAACAGGTAGGCGATGGTTTTGTAGATGAGAGACTTGGTGACGGGGTCGTTCTTGAGGTCGGTCTGAAGGGCCTGGGCACAGAGCTCGATGCAAAATGTGAGGCCTTCTTTCCCCAAATTCTGAAACCAAAAACCAGAGAATAAATTACATGAGCGGCGAAGAACATGGAACAATTAAACAGCATATTATAACAACATAATGAGCTATTAGATGTTTAGATCCAACACAAGGCTTCATGTCCAGAACATTTATAAGGAATAAAACATCTGATGAAGTGAAGTTATTAGGAAAATGATCAATGCCTGAGTGGTGTGATGCAGTTGATTATTTTCCTATAACAGCACTTCCCAAAGTGTTATGTTCCAACACAAAGAATTTTATTAATTAAAGATTAACACACCACACTTTTCATAGGAACATTTAATATTGCTGAGTGTCTCTGAAACAAGTTATTTCCCCTTACACTCCTCTAGCGGTAAGCATTTGTTCCCTCACCAGCCTCTCTTTATTTCCTCTTTCAGAGTTAATAAATAAATAATAATAAACTTGACAATGTAAACTTCTCTAAACTGAAGACAGACAGACTTATTCATTCACGTGTACAGCATTCGGCGGACGCCCTTATCCAGAGCGACTTACATGTTTTATCTCATTAACACAGCCGAGTAGTTGAGGGTTAGAGCTGAAGATCTTTGCCCGAACCCGATGGGACCCGACGGGCCGGGTTTGGGCTTAATGTTTGTCATTTTACTCGGGTTCGCGCGGTAAGTGAGCGGACAGGTGATGCGTTTCGATTTGCGCCAGAAACCCAGCTGGCATTTCAACGATTATTCACCACTGAATCAATGTCAGGGTCAAGATTCATTCACCGTTGAATTAGGTTTTGTTTTTACCGCGACGCTGCTTCAACGTCATGCTTTTCAACACAAGATGCAAAAATGGATGCCGAGGAGGTGAAACAGAGGCTGGATTCTGGCGATTACGTTTTGGTTGCACCGTCAGCGCAAGCAAAGTTTGAGGTGTGGAAAAGTTTTGACCATGTCCATAATGATAATGATGACCCAATGACATCTGAACAGCCTAATGTCGGGCTGTAAACGGGTTCGGGCTTTTAAAACGGTGTACTTGTTGGGCTCGGGTCGAATTGTGTCGGGCTTGACTTTTTAGGCCCGATTACAGCTGTATTGAGGGTTAAGGGCCTTGCTCAAGGGCCCAGCGGTGGCAGCTTGGCTTTGGTGAGATTTGAACTCACAACCTTCTGGTCAGTAGTCCAACATCTTAACCACTGAAACCACTCACTAACCCTATTCACTGATTAGATTTCTTCTTTGCTACTCAAGGGCAGGTTTTAATTCTGTTTATTATTAGTCGTTGAAAACACAGATCACTACACAAGTCCGTGTGAATGAGCTGTGACTACAGGAACCATAACGTATCAGAACAAGCGTGTGAATATAAACCTTTGATCTGCAGCTACACTACAATCTGAGCTGCTCTCACAGACAATTATCACCTCCTAACTGAGAACGCAGCAGCGCTGTGATCTGAAATATACGGATCCTCGGGATTTTTCTAAAAAAAACACTACAATATGCATATTGTATCTTGACATACCTCAGTTAGGATCACCTTTATAAATGGGAAGATGGCCTTTACGTTGGTGGCTGACATGAGCAACAGTTTGCACTCTTGCAGAAAGTGTTTGTTGGTGGCCTTCGCTCTGAGGTACACTTTACACCATATGAAAACCAGATGCCTGAGGAGAACCAGAATATTAATCGTTAGATTAGATTTGCATTTCCTGAAGGAGGTCATCAGGAAATGGTGCTTGAAAGGTGCTGAAAGCATTAGCATTAGAGCGAGACAGAAGAGGGAGGGTGTGACGTCATCGATGGCAGTTATCCCCATTCATTCCTATGGGAAATTTTAATTTCTATAAAATAAAATGTATTAAAAAGGCTAAATCACTATATCGAAAACATACATACATACATAGCACACCACACAGAACTATTATCTACGCAGTGGGGTTTGAACCGTGTCTGTACGTCAAGTGGTTTGGGCTGTATTAATCGCAGAAATGTGTGGAAGAATAATAATAAGTAGAAGACGCATTAATTACAGTCCTGCCACACAAATTATCGTAATTCAACAACTTAATTGAGTGTAGGTAGATGATTTTTTTTAGGAAGCCACAAACTGATCTTAGCTGCTGCTGACTCAGACACCGGCTTGGACACCGGCTATTTTGGGACTCACCAAAGGTAGTACATGTCTCCACTTCTGAGCTGCTGCAAGACGAAGCCTCTGCTGAGCTCCAGGAGCACGTCGTCCTTTTCCTCGTTCTCTGCGATGCAGAGGATCTCCACGGCATCCTTCCCGTCAATCTCTTCCATCTTCAGAACAACACCGGGAATAAGAATCAGTCAGTGATTTTCAGATCTCTATCTAGAATCAGGCTGGCACCATTTAAACCATGGTGAGCATGAACACACCTCCGTAAAGAGTCGTCCTCGCTGATTAGATTTCCAGAGACAGGCGAGGTAGGCCTGCTTGAAGTACAGGCGCTGTCCTGATCTCGGGTTCTGACTGCACTTCAGGGATAACGCCATGGCCTCACGGGTCCGCTCACAGGCCAGCAGGTAACGTACACGCAGCTCGAAGAACATGGACACCTCGGAGCTGAGATACCGGTCCACTGTATGGCAAACGGTTACAAAGGAGCAAAATGGTACTCTGTGCCTTTAAATGTTGTTTTAAGAAGCGTCAGTTAAAAAAAAAAATAAATGAACAACCTTCTTCTTGTTGTTGCTCCACTTCCTTCAGGATCCTCTCCAGGACCGGGCTCGCCCACGGCCCCCCGTCTCTGATGACGTGGCTGACCTGGAGCAGGTACACGTTCTGGTACCGCACTAGACTTGAGTGGCATTCCTACAAACACGGTGACACAGCAATTAACGGTTAATAACATTAATTAATAACAATCCGGTGAAAGAATCTCTAAAGGTCGTAGGCGATGCAATTACCTGAAAGGAGTCCAGAATATCTTTTAGAGGATCCTCGGGGAACTCGTCTCTCCCGAAGAACAGCAGCAGCTCGAAGACGCTCCTGTCATAACATAAAATCGGTTTTCCTTTGCT
>JAOVVH010000034.1:12134440-12148709 GCA_028566435.1 Scorpiodoras heckelii | reverse complement strand
TATGAACATTTCAAGGGTGTAGCGTGGCTACAAGAATTCTGGCAAAACCTCGAACTTATGACAGCAGTGTAGCCGTAAAAAAGACTCTTTGTGAACGTGACCAGCGTCGGCTTATAGGAATCGTTTCACGTGATAGGCGTGTAACACTGCCTCGAGTAACATCGGAATTCAACAAACATCAGCGTGAGGACTGTGCAATGTTCCCTCCAAGATCCTGTAGGGAACCTACCAAGTATTAACTGGTATGCCAGTTTTTCTGGTACTTCAGTGTACAGCTATTCCTGCTACACCACTCAAGATGATATAGATGAGAAGAAAATATTTTTTTTGATCGTGTACCAAACATCCATTGTCATTCACACTACAAGTAATATGACTTGAAAGAAAAACCCCAACAACCTTCAGAATACAGGATCTTTTTTTCTTTTTAATTCTACGCCACCTCCTGAAGGAATTTCGATCATTCTTGTACACTCAGTTATTTTTATTTTATCTGCTTGCACTATTTTCAGATGAGATTACTTGGTTATGTTTCCCAAAATAGAAATAAATTAGCCGTTTATACCACCTGTGGATCGAGTAATTATTAAGGAAGTATGAGTCATATAATGAATCATATAATGATTAATTGACTCAAATGAATGTGGCCTTTGTTTTGTACAAAGAGTTTCATATCTGAACTTTTTTCCCCCCGCAGGGCTCACGGGATCCTAATTCTGATGCATACCTCTACTTCAGACCACCATGCTCCCTGGGGGTATTTTTTTTATTCACTTTAATTATCTCCAAAATGCCAAATGACTTTATTTCCATATATGCCATCTTTGGAGCAAATCTGGGACTGGAGCACCAGAGCACTGGAACTGCTTCAGATGTACTAGAGCAAGGTGAACCAAATGATATAGGGAACTCTGTGGCTTCTCTAGATCTAGAAATCTTTACAGAGTACAAGAGCCTATAGGTCAGGATTCACAAGCCTACAGAGAATACGATAGGGTTCTTCGATTGTCTCTCATCATGGACCCTTAAAGGTTGTACACAGACTCCTACAAGAAGTGCCTTGTTTTGCTTTCAGAAAGGTTCCCAAGCAGAATCATATTTTTGGGTGCTAACAACAGTCACTTATCCAATGAACCCTTGAAGAAGCCTTTTTGTCAAAGAGTACAGGGTCCAAATGACTGCTAATTATTTTCTTCTTAATTCCCAGAATTTCTCAAGTGTTCAATATCTATTCTTGCCAATTGCTTTAAGCTTTCATTTGGATATTTAACATTTTAAAAGCACTGATGTTTGTGTTTCATAAAAATGGGAAAGAAAAAAAAAAAACCCTGCAATGCCTAGTCCATAGTTCTCAGGAATTCACCGCCTCTGGTTGTGTCTCAGATATCACACTTCACCGTACTGGGTGTATAATGAAGAGCTTCGTTGTACTGTTAAACAGCAGGGAGAAAGCCCCAAGGAAAGGACACAGCAGGCGCAGGCTAGAGATCGAATTCCCACACCGCGCATGAAGCCGGACCAGCCGCGAGATCCCCTCGTGTCCGAGTGGCGCTCTGCGAGCAGGGCTTTTCCTTCTGAGGTTGCTCTCAGGTCTCGCCGTGACAGGGGGCTGGTATCGTGTGCCGTCCGAGTTGTCGCCCAGAAGTTCATCACGAGACTGAATCTTCTGAAACGACTGTCCGGCTGAAACGACGCATGCCGTAGGCTACATCAGTGCTTAGAGGAACACCGAGGGTAACCCGTCGCCCTGGTGGTGCCGCTGCAGTATCATGCCGAAGATACGCAGCGCTGGAAACATTTGCACGCCTCACTGGTGGTCTAGAAGACATCGTGAACGTTCTTGACCATGATGAGTGTGTGGTCCTCGAAGGCTGACCTTGGTCATGACTCAGGAGCCATGCTTGTCAGGACTGCATGCCCGCCAGACACACACACACACACACACACACACACACACACACAGGCACACTTTGTCAGTGCTGTATGGCGTAACAGCTGTCGCATCTCTCTCTCTCTTTCAGAGTTTGTTTGCATCTATGGGCTTCCTGTCAGAACGCATTTACAATAGCACTAACAGAAGGAACACAACTCCAGGGTACTTGAAGAAAAAGAAAAAAACCACAAACACCCCCAAAACAACAACAACTGCTGATTCACTTGCTTTTTTTTTTTTTTTTCAGACCCCAAACTCAACAATGCACCAGCTCATTTTGCACAGATGCCACGGGAAATCAGCAGAGGGGCGCAGGAACTGGTGCAAACCGTTCTGCGTGTCCTCTATTCGCCCTTCATGGCGCAAAACGTATGCGCATTTTTTGCGCTTGTACCGGTACTTGGCGCTGTGTGTTGCCTTGTTGCCCTTGTGATGTCTAAACGTGCAACTGCATGACGAATCATGCATGTTTCCGGGCCAAAGCACCGGGTCCGACTTGGTTTGCGTGGAAAAACAGTGCGTTTGCGTTTGCAATTCTCCTCACGTCCATCCATCCATCCATTCATTGCGCAAGGATTAAAAAAAAAAAACCAGTGAGTCACAGCGTTTAACGTTTTCTCCTGCGCGAAAGGGAAATAAATCAATGTGAAGGACAGGGTTTGAGGGTGGGTGGGTGTATTAGGGGTTACAGCATACCTGTATACTACAGGCTATAGAGTAAGTATCATGCGTCGATGCATTAGGGATATCAGTATTTAGTGCGCATGCATGAACCTTTGCATACTGATAAGCAAGGGGGATGAAAGAAAAAAAAAAAAAAACCAAAAGGTACGCACGGGTTCAAACCGTGTCCTGATTCACGATTAGGGCGAAAACGGTGCAGGTTTGCGGTGCACTTTTTTAACAAGCATCCGACCCTCCTGTGTCACCTGTAGGAACGCACATCTGGAACGGATCAAGAAAAGGAGCACCAACTTTGTACTGGTGCAGCTGCATCAGTTGATGGCGCGCGCTCTGCTTCTCACCTTGCAGCTTTTTTTTTTTTTTTTTAAATAAATGAGGGCATGCAAAAAAATTACAAAACATAAAACAAAAAAATGCATCCGAGCAGACATCTGTCTGAGCTTTTTTTTTTTTTTTTTTGGGTTTCACCTGGCTTGCAGCAACATGTGGGGGAAATGTTGCACGAGCTCAAAATACACACACAGAGTGCACAGTGCATTAAATAGTCTATGTTATGCATGCACACGGACATTCACACACACAGACAGCATGCACCATAGATGAAAAAGGATGGACATGGATCATGTGTTTCTTTCGGCGGTGAAGTTGCTCTGATTCGGCATGCACTGGTGCCAGAAGGTGAACAGGGCACTCACCACATTGGGGTCATCCCAGTTCCCAAGGCGGCTCGCGTCCTCCAGGAGAAGAAGAAAAAAAAAAGCAGAAACAGACGGACGAAAGAAAAAAAAACAACCCAAAAATACGCACGGTCCGAGCAGTCCGCGCGCTCAGATGCCGTGGTCGCAGTCCACGTCACGACATATGTACCATAGGATCACGTAGAGGATGAGCAAGATGGCGAAAATGAACAAGGCAACCAAGATCGCTTTGGTCACCGGTGAGATTAAGGACTGCATGTCAGCGGCACGGACGCGAGACGTTCACAAGAGCCGGACGCACGCGAGCCGCCGCCGCCGCCGCCGCCGAGCCGCCCGGAGCCAAACCGCGGCGTCCGCATGGGCGCCCGCCGAGACGCGGTGTGATGTGTTCGTGCTGCAGTCACCGCTCCTGCGCATCCGGTGCTCGCCGCGGCGTCGTGAGGGGTCGACGTGACCTATGGGCTCGTGTAAGCCAACACGGTGGGCGAGAACAAAACAGAAAACACGTGCGTTTGTTTCTTCTGGTGGGGAAATGAAACTATCCGAATATCCAACGTCTAAGCCGAGGGGAAGAGAAGAACTTTCTTTAATCAACTCATGTCGGTGCACAGAGACGCGGGGATGTTCTTCAGCTTTAGAGCCTCAACAACGGAGAGTCAATGAATCTCTGCTGTATCGGCTTGTGGATGATTAAGTGATTGAGGAGGTTGCACCCATGCAAGGTCACAATGAGAGAGAGAGAGAGAGAGAGAGAGAGAGAGAGAGAGAGAGAGAGAGAGAGATGAGCTGATGCTCTACAGGATCTGGCGCACTGATGTACTGCATTGTGTTGTGTTTGCTTTATCCAAACACTAGAGGTCAGAAGAAACCGGACTAATCAACAGGTCTTTGTGTAGTTATGCGCACTACAGTGGTGATGTTTTCAAACCAGCTTCAGGTCTTCTTCTCCTTCTACAACTACTACTACAACAACTACTACTAGAACTACTACAACAACTACTACAACAACTACTACTACAACAACTACTACTACAACTACTAGAACTACTACTACTACTACAACAACTACTACTAGAACTACTACTACAACAACTACTACTAGAACTACTACAACAACTACTACTACTAGAACTACTACAACTACTACAACAACTACTACTACAACAACTACTACTACTACTAGAACTACTACAACAACTACTACTACAACTACTACAACTACTACTACTAGAACTACTACTACTACTACTACTACTACTACTACTACTAGAATTACTACTACTACTACTACAACAACTACAACTACTACTACTAGAACTACTACTACTAGAACTACTACTACTACTACTAGAGCTACTACTACAACAACTACTACTACTATAACTACTACTACTACTAGAACTACTACTACTACTACTACTACTACTACTACTACTAGAACTACTAATACTACTACTAGAACTACTACTAGAACTACTTCTACTACTAAAACTACTACTACTACTACTAGAACTACTAATACTACTACTAGAACTACTAATACTACTACTCCTACTACCACTACAACAACAGCAACTACTACTACTACAATTACTACAACAACTACTACTACTAGTACTACTACAATTACAGCTACTACTAAAGTACCAGATGCAAACCAAATTGTGATCTGAATCAGGCCAAACCACAAATTGTAACTGTCTATTACTACTCTTCACTTGTACTGAAATACTAAGGCTGGAAATTAATGCTTTTTTCCCCCCCACACAGTATACTGGTGCAGTGCATAATGCTGCTTGAAGGTCTCTGGTTTGATCCTGAGCTCAGGTTGCTGCTTGTGCGGGTTCCTGAGTGTGCATGTTCTCCCATGTCTGTGAATCTCCAATTTCCTCCCACCTCCCAAAAACATGCTAGTCAGATGATCGGTGACTCTAAATTGCCCCTGGGTGTGTGAACATGTGTGTGCATGGTGCCCAAGATGAACCAACATCCCATACATTCCCACCCTGTGCATGCACAATGTTCATAGGATAGAATCCTGATCCACCAGGGGATTGACCAGGATCCCAGGATCAAGCACTTGAATGAATGGGATATTTAATCCAAATAGGTAGAATGCTGGCTTAAGTAAAGCTAAAATGTCGTACAAACTAACTAGCTAACATTTACATGTTGTACAATGTATCTAAAGACTCCAGCGGCTCTGATAATTGCTCCTTTGCTCCCTATTACTCTTACACCACCTGATATCAGTCATTGCCTTTAGTGATTTATTTCCTTTAAATGCTGCTGACAAATTTATTCTTGTTTCAAATGTTTCTCTAAGTGATTTGTAGGCCAAATCTGTGTGAAATCCAGAAGCCATATCCGAGTGTTCTGGGTCCCAGTAGCACACACAAATCAAGCCAGCATTGTCAGGATTTAGCAATGCAGCATGCTTCTTCCTAAATAGGAAGACATTGCTGCAACATGATTTATTATGGCTGATAGCACAGTGCTGAGGAATTCTTCAATCTGGTGTGAAGGTGTGGATTCATTTTCTGTGAACAGCAGTAGCTGACACTAATGCACTTGGTCTAATATGCTATCACTTCTATAGCTGCAACTCATACTGGATGCTCCAAGTTTAACCAGGAAAATGTAAAGAGACTTTAATTTAATGTTTAGAGAAGGAGTCTCCAGTGTCAGTGCTTTGTAACTGCAAGTTTTCCATCACAGGAAAGTCTTCACATCAGAGGAGTTCTGGTTTCTCAGTAACAAGCTCAGAGAGGCTGCTTTTCCATAAAATAAGTCCAAAAAGAAAACTACTACTACTACTACTACAACAACAACAACTACTACTACTATTACTACTTCAAGAACTACTACTACTACTACTACAACTACTACTATTACTATTACAACAACTACTATTACTACAACTACTACTACTATTACTACTACAACAACAATAACTACTACTATACTACTACTATTACTACTACTATACTACAACAATAACTACTACTACATCTACTACTACAACAATAACTACTACTACTACAACTACTACGATTACTACTACTAGAACTACAACAACAATAACTACTACTATACAACTACTACTACTAGAACTACTACTACTACAACTACTACTAGAACTACTACAACAACAATAACTACTACTACTATACTACTACAACTACTACTATTACTACTACTACTAGAACTACAACAACGATAACTACTACTATACAACAACTACTACTAGAACTACTACTACTACAACTACTACTATTACTACTACTACAACAACTAGTACTACAACTACTACTAGAACTACTACAACAACAATAACTACTGCTACTATACTACTACAACTACTACTATTACTACAACAACAACTACTATACTACTACTACTACAAATATTACTACTACTACTAGAACTACTACAACAATAACTACTACTATACTACTACTATTACTACTACAACAATAACTACTACTACTACTACAACTACTACTATTACTACTAGAACTACTACTACTACAACTACTACTATTACTGCTACTACAACAACTAGTACTACAACTACTACTAGAACTACTACAACAACAATAACTACTACTACTATACTACTACAACTACTACTATTACTACTACTACTACAACAACTACTACTAGTACAACTACTAGAACTACTACAACAATAACTACTACTATACTACTACTACTATTACTACTACAACAATAACTACTACTACTACTATTACTACTACTACTAGAACTACTACCACAACTACTACTATTACTACTACTACAACAACTAGTACTATAACTACTACTACTACTATACTACTACAACTACTACTACTAGAACTACTACAACAACTACTACTACTAGAACTACTACAACAACTACTACTACAACAATAACTACTACTACTATTACTACTACTACTAGAGCTACTACCACAACTACTACTATTACTACTACTACAACAACTAGTAACTACTACTACTATACTACTACAACTACTACTACAACTATTACTAGTACAACTACTAGAACTACTACAACAATAACTACTACTATACTACTACTACTATTACAACTACTACTATACTACTACTACTACAACAATAATTACTACTACTACTACAACTACTACTATTACTACTACTACTAGAACTACTACAACAATAACTACTACTATTACTACTACTACTAGAACTACTACAACAATAACTACTACTACTACTACAACTACTACTATTACTACTACTACTACTACTACAACTAAAAAGCTATTTTATTTGTACTGGATTTTTTTTTGTCTAAATATATCACCACTTAAACTTAAAGTTTAGTACGATACACACTGAAAACCACACGTGTAACTAGTGAACGAGTCAGTGAAGGAATCGTTTAGCTGAACAGAAGTAAGTGATTCACTATGTACTCCTGAGTTTCCTTCCAGTTTAACTCCTGTTTAAAACATGAAGCAAAACGCAGCATTATTGTAGCCTGGATATAGAGAATGAAATGAAGAGAAATGTTCGTGCAACACAGAAACACGCCTTTATATACGTCGCATTCAGGCTGCAATGAAACGGTGGAAAGATCAGACACAAATAAACAAACTTTCACATGACACGCCCGAACAAGGCCGGGGGCGTTGTGCTATGGAAAGCCATAAGCACCAAAACATAGCTGAGACTTGTCCTTGTACAAAGTTTCAATAAAAAATGCAATAAAAACTGAAATCTGTCATTTGTTAATTCACTTGAAGCTTTATTTAACAGACAAAAGGGCAAAGAAAGGATTTTCAGTGTTTTCAAAGATGAACTTTGTTAGGTCATTTATTTAATCTATTCAGATAAATTTCCTCAGGTTCGATCTTGAATAATGAAACGGTTTATTTCTCTCTCCCGCCGTCCTGCATACGAACACTCGGTGAACGAAGACACACGGACATGTTCGTATGTGCATCAGAGTTCTGCGTTTATTGTACTTGAAAACATAGATTATAAAATGCATGAGCGAATGTGATTGGTTACAAAAACATAGCGTGATGGGCGTGCATAAAGATAACAGCGGTACGTGAATTGTGATAGGATAAAAATATGAGGTAGCTAAATGATACAGGTGTTGAAATGGGCGTAACATGTCCTGATGATGTACCGGACTCGCGCACCGGACATATGAAGTGTAAACACTGAGAAGTGCAAAATGCTGAGGATACAAGGATTTTATCCTAACAAGCTTAATTCTATTTATTGCATATAAACAAATTGAGAAGTTGATGACTAACACATGCAAAAAAGTTTCTGGAAATGGGGTTTGTACAAATCGAAGTCTGTTGGGAATATTTTCAAGTCTTTATTTGTCAAGAAATAATATCATGGCTGCCACATTACAAATCCAGACTTGAGGTTAATTTTGTTTCCAAATTTCTTCATCATATTTAATGTGACTATTGTGACTGTTAGCAAGACCTAATGTATCTGCAAAACAAATAAATGATTAATCAAATGACTAATGTAATTCTGCACAAGTAGTAAATGACTTCCTGTTAGTGAAACACTATCACTGAATTTTATTGAAGGAGTTCTATTACACAGGCTAATGGCAATATGGTAACTGAGGTCTATTCAATGTGCATTATGCATACACACACACACACACACACACACACACACACACACACACACACACACACACACACACGGCTCTAGCATTCGGCATGATTTCTACAGTCTCACACTGATTACATATCTTCTGGTTAGGGCAATGATGCAGTCGATTAGGCAGTACGTTGTTGCTATCCAAGATGCATCAAGATGCTTTCATGTGCACATTACAAATGCTATGCCATCATGTTTGTCCCCAACTCTGAATGCTTCTTCGAGATGCATTAGACTCACACCTGCCCACACCTGTACTTAACTCTGTAACGTTAAGAGTTGTATTTAAGATACATCCGCCCCTTCATCCTGCTCCTTTGTGTGTGCAGGTCATGTTTTCCATGTCTTCTAAGTGGTCATGGTTGTTGGATGTTTAACGTGTGAAGTGGAAAAAAAGCCCCATAGATGCCTCCATGAAAGTGTCTTTTGTTTGTGCTGTCAGAATGCATAAAGCTCATAAAAATGTAAAAATTTACTATAATGAACTTTAATCATTCATGTAATATTTATGACTGAAATTGCAGCACAGCAACGAACATTAGACAATAGAGCATAATGTTAGCAACAATCTAGCTAAGAGACAATAGCTGTTTCTTAATTCAGGGGCTTAATTCCTTCGAAGGCTGCAATTGAAGACGGATTGTGTCGTAATGGTGCGACTAGGCTGTCCCATATCGAAGGCTCCTTCATATCCAGCCAAGAAATGAGTCCTTCTTTTCCATGGCCATGAAGTGTCCAATGGGTAGATTCTTCACCAGCCAACATATCCCGAGATTCACTGTGCACCGGTGAGGACTCACGGATATCGTGGCGTCAGAAGAGGAGCGAACAGCGTGAATGTATTTAGTTACATTCCACCACCATTTTAAATACAAGTTAAACTGAGTTTAGCCATACAGTAATGGTTGTTAACTGCATAATGTTAACATTGCTAAGAGTCCACGGCTTAAACGTGGACCTCTCTCATCAGTCTAAGATACATCACATGCCAGCGGTGAAGCATGTCCAGCGCTAATAAATGAAAAGATAAAAACACTAAAATCAAACCTTCTGGCTCCATCTTTAAAGCGTCCATGCTTGCTAGGTGACATTTCGTAGTGAAACAGTAAGGGCAGGAACAAGAAACAAGAAATCTGCCACTAAGCATCTTGTTTCGGTTCGGACATCGCGGTCTACGCAGCCTTTGAAGGATACGCCTTTGTAGACCACACAGACCGCGTGCTTAGAAGGATGCAGCCCCTGAATTGGGACACAGCTAATATCAAGTAGCAACAAACTAGCTGCTTAACATGATAAAGTGATAACTTTATTGTTGATGATTAGCGTTTGTAAATGGCTATTCATATGGTCTGTGTTATAGATACAACCAAGTGCTGTGTCTGTATATTAACAGATGTAAAGCCAATACAGCTAAAACTAATTTCATTCATTCGTTCATTATCTTAACTGGTTATTCCTGTCCCCAGGGTCACGGGAGAGCCGGTGCCTAGCCGGTGGCGTAGGGCACAAGGCAGGATCAACCCTAGACAGGGCGCCAATCCATCGTAGAGCACACACACTCATACACACACTCGTCCAAGTCTTTGGACTGAGGGAGGAAACCAGAGTACCTGGAGTAAACCCACGCAGACTCGGGGAGGACATGCAGACCACTCCACCCGGGGATTGAACCCAGGACCTTCTTGCTGTGATGCGACAGCGCTACCCAAAATCCACCGTGCTGCCCTAAAAATAATTTAGGGCATACTCACTACTGTGCCCGGGCACGGTTCCCTGCCAAAGCCTGGTTCTTTTGGCAAGTGTGATTGCACAGAACCATGCTCGGGTTAAGTTGGACTCGGGGACGGTACGCATCCAGTGTGAGCGTAATCCGTGCCCAAGCGCAGAACTGAAACGTTGATGAACTTGAATTGTAGTCGGCGAGTAAAGCTGCAAATTCCTCCCTGGCCGTCTGCTGTCTGTGCAAAAATTTTCTTACACGTGCAGCACAATTAGCATAAAATCAGTGCTTTGCATAACTGACAAATCTTTTAGTGTGCCGTGCATTCTCACGACCAGAACGCCTCCAAATAAGCCACAATATCAATAGAAACATGAGGTCCACTGCACTGTACGAGCGCACTTTTCTTCAAAACAAAAATCGCCTTGTGATGACGCAAGCGTGCCCGATCCGGGATTGTCAAAACGCAGTATGAGCGCAAGCCAGTGGCGGAACAACTGGCACACAAATGGCCCCGGGGCAAAACACCGATTGGGCCCCCCTCAGGGCAAAACACCAATCCCCAGACAACAAACAAGCGTGACCAGGCTTGCACCTTCCGTGTCGTGTCTTGTACGTCATCAGGCGGATGAAGATGTTAGGCGGCCTTTAGATCCACCCCATCATGCACTGCAGTTTTTAGCAAGTCTCTTAAATAGAAACCAATTAAATACAAAACGTACAGCTTCGTTTAACTCCGAAACATTACTATTCACTATATTTTACGTTTGTTTAGGGATTTCAAAGATTTTTTTTCATTTAAAAAAATTTCACACCATGATAAGGCTGTAAAGCAAAATTAAGAGATATATATAAGGATAATAATCAGCAATGATCATGTATATGGGTAGCTTTTAAAAAAACTATCAGCGCAAGTTGCAGAAAGTCACATGTTAATCAAATACACGGTAACAGAATAAGGGGGGGGGAACACAGCGGCACCGGAGGGGGCCCGCATTGCCGGTGGAGGGGCCTGGGCCCTGGGCCCTGGGGCAATGGCCCCCCCTGTAGCTCCGCCCCTCCAGTACGGTACAAGGAAAGTGTGCCTAGTGTAAGTACGGCCTTAAAAGCATAAAAGTATGAAACACTTTACACTGTTTACTTTACACTGGTAGCTGAGAAGAACACGAGTCGACATTGGAAACCTGAGTAAAGTTTTTGGGGGCTTTTAGCAGTTGTGGGCCCGGAGTTACAAGTTTTCAAACCACGTTTCGAGCCGTATGGCTTTCCACTTTTTCCCCTGTGCCGGTTCAGAGCTCTGTTCTGCAGCGTTCCTCGGAGGCGTAACGTGATTACACGTTTCTCCAGCGGGGTGGATCACTTCTGAGTCACACCCTTTTCGGATGAATCGACTCTTTCTGCACGGTACGAGTCACAACAGCTCGACCCAGTGCCCAGTAGTGCCCAGTGCCCAGTAGTGCCCAGTAGTGCCCAGTGCCCAGTAGTGCCCAGTAGTGCCCAGTGCCCATCGTTACTTTCAGCGTACAGAATGACGTCATATGTGTGGATTTTACTTTTTGGAGCGCTCCTGATCACTAAAGCGCAGGGTAAGTCTCCTTCTCCTGTTTCTGTCCCAAGATGTTTTGGTGTGTGCATTAAAGTTTTGAAGTCAGCTGAAGAAGAATTCACTTGAACTTTTTGCAACTTTAAAAAAAGTAACCTATCTGCTGTTAAAGACCCTTGTTGAACTTTCCAGGTTCAAACCTGCACACTATTGCACTAAGCACTACAGAGATATAGCACTGTGGTTTTTTTAATCCTTTTATTTATACTTTCTGTACTATGTAGTATAAGAGCGCACTCTAAGAACACATTGCACCAATCTCTGGGGTGTTTCCAGTTCACTTCCAGGATAGTGCAAAAGTTTGTACACCCTTACTGCAAAGGTTTAAGCCAGCAAGCCTTTAACATGCAACGCCTCGTAGCTGTTTTTCCCCCATTATAAAAAGTACCAGAAATGTGATCAGAAGTGACGTTTCATGTCTCTGTTTAGGATTTTAAACCTATCCCGACAACCCTTTTCTTTTGGACAGAATTTAATCCACATAAATGAATCCTCAGGACCACGGTCGTACCCTTCTGAGTCTATTTTTACGCTGTAGTCTGCATTATGGCACACAAATAGGTCACATCTGTTTTCTGACAGTGTTTATGATGGTTTTGGATAACCAAGTGAGATCAAGCGAGAAAGCTTGTACAAGTCAAATACAGTGAGGTTTATAAGAACACACCCAGTCACCTTGTTCCCTGGCACGCTTACAAGTACGAGTACGAGTGGTGAGGAGAAGGAAACTCTCACACGGGCATATTTAATGACATATTTGGGAGAACCTCAAGTATGCTTCATCTGGTTTGAGTATAACGTGGAAACAAAAAACCCACAGCACATCTATTTTTTATCGTAATGCAATCCGTTGAGAAAGTAGAAGGAGTTCTTCGTGCTTATCACGTCTACAATAGACTAAATAAATACGTGTTCTTCTTGTTCAGTACAATATTATGTACCGTAAGGCTAAAGACTAGGACTAGGAGTGTAATGATGTCCTATAGATATTGATATTGTGATATAATAACATCATTTACATTTACATTTTTCAAAGGCAGTTCTTTGGTAACACATTTGTCACTTTCCAACTGGCAGCACTGGTTATCCGTTGGTCTCATCAGCATATGATCTGGTCACACCCTTAGTTTCTTTTTTAATTAACAGATGGATGAATTTACAGCCTGCACAAAGAGGCTTTGTGTGACTGCTGGTCTTTTTTAGAATATAATGCATAGATATACACTGAAGTACCAGAAAAACTGGTACAGGAGTGTGTGTAAAATACACAGCAACACCACCTGTGCACGTCATTAGCTACGTCCGCCATTGTGTATATGTAAATTGATATACATCTATGGAGCCTCAACACACATCAGCGTGAGGACTGTGCAACGTTCCCTCCAAGATCCCGTGGGGGACCTACCAAACATTAACTGGTATACCAGTCTTTCTGGTACTTCAGTGTATTTAGTACTGTTTTATGCACTATTTAGAAAATGAGCACATTTGCTATATCGAGTATGGATAGGCTACACAGGTTACCATCTGAGTGTGTTTAAAACAGAGCACAAAATAACCATTCTCTCTCTCTCTCTCACACACACACACACACACACACACACACACCCCATGTTGGCACATCATTGTCGGTGTATGCAGCTGTAGCAGTTTTCACCACGTTAACCACACTCCCTCAGGTCTGCCTCAGTGAGAACTGATAAGTCAGTCAACAGTGGAGGAAAACGAAACCAGTGGGCGAAGACTTAATTCCAAAAAAGACCATGCATGACGCTCGACAGAGTAGAGCAAAGAGTTGTGCAAAGTATGCAGTAAACACATCGCAACTAAAGGTAGCAGCATGACAAATGTATTTCACCACTTAAAACTACATAATCCACTACAATGCAATATACTGTAAATTATCTCTGGACATACATATTTTTACATATTTGTATATACGTATTTCTACATATTTGTAT
>JAOVVH010000034.1:12120246-12134340 GCA_028566435.1 Scorpiodoras heckelii | reverse complement strand
TGGTAAGTGGAACTGAGAAAATGGACAATGAGTGTAGAGAAAAGGAGGTGGTCATAATGTTATGCCTGATCAGTGTAGGTTTAGTTTGAGGAAGGAAGTATAAAAAGGCAGGAAACGGTGCGAAAGGCACGGTCAGTCAGAAAGGCACGAGAGAGGGTTGTGAATTTCTTTGTATGCAGAAAGTGTACAATACGCTTCGTTTATAAGGGCAGTCTTTGATGAACATGATATTGTTTTTCTCAAATTAGTATTTACTATATCAGGTTACTGCAAACTTTTAAAACGTATATAACTTAGACTACAGTGCTAAAATCAAGCAACCAATTTTTTAGTACTGAATTTGTTATAGGTTTTTATTTTATGCTGTGCATTATCAAGTCAGATTTCCAAGCGTTAAGTTTTTTAGCACAAAATTAAAATGTTTTCATGTCAGACCACTTTTCAGACCAAAAACATAATCAAATCTGCAGGGTTTTGCATGCAAAATTAAGAAGAAAGTGTGACAGACGAAGTCTCCAGTCGAGCTGTGGCTGGTTCTGCAAGATGCTTTACTAGTTAATTTCCTTATAGAACTGCACAAAATGTTTTTTTAAAGCAAAGATTCATCACAGCAATTATTGCCTTTGTTTCATTTATTAATATTTTTACTTCTCTCTATAATATTTCTTTAAATGTGAAGACATCTTTGCTCTACAGCATTTCTTTGCCTTCCATGTGCCTAAGACGTGTGCACAGTACTGTATTTGTTTACAGCAGAGGTGTAACTCTCTACCACTATCTGTAGTGCTTCAAATATTATCTGTATAAGGATTTAGATTATATAAACCACCGTGACCTTAACTAGCCAGATGAAAAAGGATGCTATAAATCAGTTCCTCAGACCCACGACCCACTTCCAGGCTATCACCAGACAGCACTGCATGTCAACCCAAACGTGTTAATGAGGTCTTTGTCATATAGGCGTCATATCTGCCCACTAAACTGTCTTTTGCAAAAAAAACGGTTTTAACCCATTTGCTTACGTCCTTGATATATATCACTTACCAGACTGCATGTAAAAAAAAAAAAAAAACATTTGACAGCTTACATTTGTTTGTTACATTTGTCTCTTTAGATGCTCACGATGATCAGCCTAAAGGTAAACACACATTTTCATTTATATTAAGTACTTACAGTATTATATCGTTTTTTTTTTTTTTTAAACAGCAGTGTTCCTCAGACTAAAAAAAACGTGTAGTAAAGGTTTCTTGAGTTCATGAGCCTCAGAGAAATGTTAGGAGCTAATACATTTTTGAGTGTATGAAAGGTAGAGAAACAGTAAAAATCAAGGAGTTTTGCGAGGTACCTGTGATTTCCTGAGGAACTTACAGTAACACACCTCATCTACACAGTGAATGGACTATTTGAGATACATTTTTATTACTCTTGAAAATGGTTTCTCCAAAGGTCATTTTGATAGGTCTTAGATTCCTAATAAAACAGGTTTCATTTATAAACCTCCAGGGTTCTCCATAAAACCTTCAAAGAGCTAATACTATATCTAACTTTAAAGTTGAAGCCACCTTGCAGTCATGGAACCCTTTCTACTAGGGTGTTTGAGGGTGCTTCGAGTGATTCACATGTTCGGACTTTGTGGGAGGTTTTCTGAAAGGAGAAACACTGTGTTATAGGGTTCAGCATCAAACCTTTAAAGGTTCCCCAAAAGAAACAAACTGAAGAATATGTCACAGTTCTAGATGAGACCTTTTCCCCCCGTGTGTGTATGCAAACTATTATAAGAAGAGTTCCTTAAGTGGTCTGGATGGTTAGGGGTTTTGGCTTCCTGCGGGATAGACTGGGAGCATTTTCTGAAAGGGTTTTTGGATAATGAACGATTCTGGTTCTTCTTGGAGTCTTTCCCGGAAGTGAAACCTTCTGATGTAGAACCTAGAACCTTTAAGTGTTCACCCAGAGAAACAAAAAGAAAGTGGAACCTTTTTTTGCTATGATTATAGGTACAGTACACAGTCTTACAAGAGTGCTACTTAAATATTTTCTGAAAGGGTAAAGCTTGTTCTGGGGTTCTACATTAAGGGTTCCCCAAGAGAGACAAACCCTGAAAATGTTTTACACTACTGGATGCAGTAATTTTAATTTTTAGATTAAGAGTTCCTCACATCTTACTAGACAGGAGGGGAATAGGAGTTCCTTACGTCTTACGACAGTTAAGGGTTTGTGTCTACAGCCTACTGGTCTAGGGTACTAGACAGAACCTTTAAGGATTCCCCAAGAGGCCCAAACTAAATCTAGGTAAAAGGTATTCTTTAGTGGGGTTTGTTTTGGATAGGGAAGTGTTTTGGTGATTTATGGCTACTATGTGGAACCTTTTCTGAAGGAGAAGCATTATGTTGAATGGTTTCTCCTAGAGGGACAAACCCATTAGAAGAAGCTCTTCAGAGTGCTAAAGAGAACCATTTCTCTTATGCATCCTTGTAACTTTAAGGTTTTCCACAGAGGAACAAATTGATGATGCCTTAAGGGTGTTAGTTAGAGTCATTCTTTCCAAGAGTGTGTTCACAGCTTGAGAGTGACTCATGAGACGGTGTTGTCCATGATGCTCACAGTGGCCATTGTTGTTTTTTAATCTCCATAGGAAATGCATTACCCTGAAATACAGTATATCGTCTCTAAGTAGAATTATATCTGTTCAGGAATCATGGTTTGTTATATATGGCTAAAAGTTGAAAGGGTACTGAAAAACTGTATTTTCTTAATCGGAGCAGTAAAAGATCAGTAAACATTTGGTAGATCTAAAATCTGGGGTCAGGGATTTTTAACATTCCTCTTTAAGTCAAATATCTGTTCAGGACAAAAAAGCTGGTCTGTGTAAACAGGAAATAAAAAAAAAGCTTCAGCAAGGTCAACCGTGCATTAGCATGTAGTCGCTTTAGCCCGGGCTTATGTTTTTGCCATTGTGGACAATTGCATTGTTCTCGGTACACCAGTGCCCCTTGGTAATGGTAACATAACTGTCTACAGAAACTTTTTTCATGTACAGTCTGAAAAGAATTGGATATTTGGTGTCCTTTAGTTGTTCTTTTATCTAAAGTATGGGCTACTTTCAAACCTCCCTTCGCTTCCTTTCGTCTTTTATTATCTTTTCCTTCCCGTCGTTCTAATCCTATAAACCCTGTTTTTCATAGTCAGAATGAAAACACCCCTGGTTGTACTGGTAATATAACTCTCTGCTGCTTCTCTGATGTGACATTGTGGTATGAAATCCTGATGGTGGAAATCCGAATATAAGAGAAATAAGTCCCTGAAAGTAACAACACTATAAATGCATGTGCTTACTTGCAGTCCTGGCGGTAGGATAATAGTATACTTGAAAGCTTATGTGCTTAAATTTGGACCTTGCCTGCTTCTCGTAGCATAAAACGCATGTGGGAATTTGTGTGTGAGCAAGTCAAGAACACTGCAGTTCTGATTTATAAAATGCTCCCGTAACTCTTACATAAGCGTCAGGCAGTCCAACACGTGGAAGCAATTACTGCGGTGGACTCGTGATCCAGTGCTTGGAGTCCTCAAATGGCATTTTTAAGCCATTTCTTCACAACAGTTTGCAAAGACACTTCCATATTGGTCTTGTAGTGTATTTCTGCTTGGACCCCTAGATTTAATTTGGCTTCATTCTTCAACACATGGAGCATTTTCGGTTGTTCTAAAGCATAATAGAAATGGCATGGTTTGCTTGGTTTTCTTTGGCTGTCCATGATGTAAAAGACCATGCCCTAAAATCTCTGCTTCGATATCCTGTCGTTGCAGAACAATACCAGCAGTGGCTGAAGCTCCTGACGTTGCTAGGAGATAACTTGCCAGACGGCCTCCTAGCCTGGATTGCCAACTCTAAACAAGTTATAGTGTCCCTTCTAGAAAAGCTGCTGGAGCTCCTGGACTTAGCCGAAGCAGAGACACAGTCTTGATGATCCAATAGGAAGTGAATCTCTGTGTGGTTTCATTAAAAGCACGAGGCGTGTTTGAACAGTTTCCTGAAGGTGGTTTGGTGGTGGGACTGTCGTTGGTATTTCTGTTGGAGTCGCTCAGTCTTTACATTGGGATATTGGATTTGTTCTCATTTGTCTTTTCTCTTGAGCTCTGACCTATGAAGTTGTTCTTTTATCTGAAATATGGACTACTTTCCAATCATCCCTTCCATCCTTTTATTCTTTTTAATAATCTTATCCTTGTTTTCATGCACAGAATTAACCTTCTTCTTTGATTGCACTGTATCTCTACTCACAATCCAGTAGTGCTGGTTTTGTAATGTGTTTGGCTCTAGTTTCAGACCAAACCAGCTCGTCCTCTGAGGTTTTGTGGTATGAAGTCATCCCCCTGGGGCTGTTAATGGTACATTCCTATGCAAAATGTTCAGCAACTTATCGGCACTTTCTCCCAAAGCTCCAACACTTTAAAGTTCACGTGCACTTTTTTGTTTTTTTTGTTTCACCCATTCAGAATTAATAATGTTAGGTAACGTAGCTATGTCGTCTGATAATTTTTGAATAATTCTGCAAGAGATTTTCCAATATTGAATAAAATATTTCAATTTATACACTTAGCCAAACCACCTTATTCAATTTCTCTAGGTTGAATTGTTTAAAATGACACTGAATTTCTAGTATATTAGGTAGAATATTGTAACTAATAAGATTTTCTAGGGTTGACCCGAACAACATTTTACAGGCTTTGAATAACGCTGGAGTTTCTGGATGAGCAACTAATCACTCTGACTCAGTACTTAATAATGTTTACTCTTCATCACTAGGCACAAGCATGTTCCTTACTTAAGTTCAAGATATATCCGATAGGCAGCAAAGATATATTAACACAAATGAACTGAAACCAGCCATGTATACGTGTTATTTATGCAGCCTTTTATTTCATTATGCAAACCAAACGATTAGATAATAAGAAATCCACTTCAACAACACCTTGTTTATTTTCAGGGACAACTTTTTGGTGTTCACTTTGGGTGTCCGATATGACTTTACACCTTTTTTTTTGTTTTCTGTTCCACCCATCAGCAGCTTTTTAAAGAAATAATTTTGCAAGTTTTTAAATTTATTAAATTGACTTAAATGATTCAGGCATACATATTGACAGACTCTTGGAACGTTATACACTGAAGTACCAGAAAAACTGGTATAGTAGTTAATACTTGGTAGGTCCCCCACGGGATCTTGGAGGGAACGTTGCACAGTCCTCACGCTGATGTTTGTTGAGGCCCCAGCATTGAATTCCGATGTTACTTGAGGCTGTGTCACACGTCTATCACGTGAAAAGATTCTCGCCATCCTACGCTGCTCATGTTCACCCAGAGTCTTTTTAAGGTCACACTGCTGTCATAAGTTCGAGGTTTTGCCAGAATTCTTGTAGTCACGGTTACACCCTTGAAATGCTCATACCTGAAAATCCAAGCTTTGCTTCTATCTCCAAAATGCTATGACGCGTCTCACGAGCCCCAACTATTAAACAGTGTTGAAAATTGCAAAATCATGACAACTTGAAATTCTCATGGAGGAAACAGCACTAGAAGCTTCCACAGATGTCTGTCGCTTTATATACACACTGGCGGACGCAACCAGCGATGTGCACAGGTGGTGTTGCTGTGTATGTTGCATAGGATCCTGTACCAGTTTTTCCGGTACTTCAGTATGTGAACAATAGTGCAATAATGCCTCCAAATGCAAAATCCAAATGACTCGCAATTTGAAAATATTATGCACAATATAAAGGTGGACAAACCTTATCTCATTGTCTGCTATAGGGCATAAAAAGGTAAAGACAAATCTTTAGAGACAAAGACAGGGTCATGTTGAGAAATAAAGCTATTTAGCCCATTTCTTGGATCACCATTTTTTTTAACTTTTTGTATTTTGGTTTTAAAGTGATGACATTGCCACCTGGATCTCAGGGTATGATTGAAGTCTTCTTATTCTGCCTTTCCAGTGTTTTGGATACTGGCATTGTTTTGTCTCCTTGTTAGCATCTCTCTTTCCCTGTAACCTGTAGTCAAAACTGTTGACGTCTGGTTCGTGTTTGTACGCCTAATAATGCGTCTCTTCTACTTAGACACGTTATTAATTAAGAGGCTTCTCTCAGGTTTAATCTCTTTATTCCTTGAAACATGTCAAAACATGCTGACCTTTCCTGTTCCTGGCATTTCGGTAGGCCTGAGAGAGCATGAGTCACAACACATACCACATATAGCATGTGTTCATTAGTCAGACACGAGCGGAGATCAGACACGTGTTATTCTGTGAGATGTAACAAAATGAGAGATGATGTCTGCACTGCACGTGTGCCTTACTTTCTCTGCTGAGACGGGAGTTTACTTTGAATGAAAGGGGCTTTATTATGTTATTATATGTCAAGATAGATGTAGACTTTAACTTTGTACTGTACGGACAATTCCGTTACATTATTATTATACTGTTTACTGCTGTTCATTCATGGTGTCCTTTTTTGCCCCCGCTTCCTGTGTCCAGCCGCCCCTGGCTCTGTGTTTCTTTAAATAAACTTTATATGAAAGGTGAAACCATTTCGAATTCCTTCACTGCTATTATTAAATCTCTGAGCCGAACTCATCTGTAACATGGCATCCCTGCTGACATTTTCAGAATGGAGTGTGTGTGTGTGTGTTAATGTGTCTGTGGCCTCTCCTGCCTCCGGGTGTGTATTCGGAAATGACCTGAAAGCCATCCGATTTCTTGCTGGCTTTCAAATAAGTAATAATTTCTTTCAAATGTGAAACCTGGACTAAAATCTGTGCAGATGTACTGTTGCTTTACTGCATTTTGATTTGGTTGATTTGGCACTTTGAATATGCAGTATATTCAGTGGTAGTATTGTTATTGGCTAGAAAGAAAGAAAAAAACGTGTTGGCTGAGTATACAATACAATAAGGAGTTCTTCAGCACTCCAAAACTGTGTATGTAATCAGAGTATTCATGAAATCAGAATGGCCATAAGCACCAGATGTATCATGTACATCCTTACAAACTGTTCTCATCAGCTTTATTTATTATTACCTGAGCAATTTCTCAAACCTGGATTAAACCCATGATCATTTTAGCGTAATAATTGCATCAATGAGCACACCAGTTTTTATTAACCTCTTTGTGTGTAATCAGAAGAATTTCACAGCTCAGAGTGACATCATGAACAATTTGCAACCATACAAAACAATGAAAATGAATAATCACCAACAAAGCGAGTTAAGAACTCGTAGATTAAATATGGACTGTGTTACACCTCTGTGAAGTTGTCCGTCCATGTAAAAAGTTATTAAATGCAAACACAGATCATTTTTCTCTTGAATCTATGCAGGAAAAACGTTTAGCTTTTTGAGACATTAATAACGACAGCAGTTTTCATTCATTTGTCACAAAAAGACAAAGTCACACTTGCAAACTTTTTTCCCCGTACAGCACAAATCACCACATCACGACTAATGATGGTAATTAGATTAGATTTATGCTTTTGGGTGCGAGTTGATTGCAGTTTAATGCACCGTGGCATCACTGTTGGTGTCAAAGTCAAAGTTTCCTTGTCACGTACATGGTCACACAAGGTACAACTAGCAGTGAAATGCTTTGACGAATGCTCTTACACGTTAACACGAAGATGAAAGATATAGAAAGGAGATATAAAATGGAAACAGAATCATTTACAAAATCTAATCAAACATATACTCAAAGATTTACACTAAAATAAAATGGAAATAGAATAATTAACAAAATATAATATAAAGCATATCAGAATATATACTAAAACAGGGTATGTTGTGGGAGGGGGTGTAAGGGGTGTAAGGTGCAAGTGTGTGTGTGTGTGCACCGTAATGCAGTGCACATAGCGTGACATGATGTCCAGATCAATGGGAGGGTCAGTGAATGATGAATGGTGTATGTGTGTATGTATGTATGGGGTGTAGTCCATCAGCTGACCTGATTCAGGGTCCGATTGGCCTGCGGAAAGAAGCGCCTCCTCAGCCTCTCTCTTCAGGGAGTGATAGTGCTTCTCTGACCTCAACAGAGAGAAGAGTCCATAGTTGGTGTCAGGTTCTTGCTATTGGACGTGAATCCAGATTAAGTTTAATATTATTTTTTTTAAAAACACACACAAGGGAAAGAAAGAAAGAAAAAATGTGCTACAGGAGACAGAACTTATTATTATATTAAGGCTCATTAAGGCGAAACAAGGCACAGGTGAGAGTGAGCAGTGAGCATGTGACAGGCTCATATGACATGCAGGGGCTGATGGGTAATGCAGTTCTACCATGGCATGTACACATACTGAAAAATAAGCTTAAAAAATGCGAAGATCTCAAACGCCAAACGATGAGCAGTATTAAAAAAATCAGAACGAGTTTTAGGTTTAAAGATGAGTTTCATGGAGGTTAATATTGTGTATCATAGAAAAACAAAACAGAGCTTCTGCTAATACATTTAAGCTACTAAACTCATTCATTCATTATCTTAACCGCTTATTCCTGTCCCCAGGGTCATGGGGGGGGGGTCGGTGCCCAGCTGGCGGCATAGGGCGCAAGGCAGGATCAACCCTAGACACTGCGCCAGTCCATCATTGGGCACACACTCTCATACACTAGGGGCACTTTAGAGATACCAATTAACCTAATATGCATGTCTTTGGACTGTGGGAGGAAACCGGAGTACCCGGAGTAAACTCACGCGGACACGGGGATGACCCAGACCACTCCACCTGGGGACTGAACCTGGGACCATCTTGTTATGAGGTGACAGCGCTACCCTCTGTGCCACCATGCCGCCCAGCTACTAAACTGTAAAATGTAAATAAACTAATATCTGTAATACGGTTTCATACTTCGAATAGTAACAACACAAATAAAATCACAAATCCGATGATCGTCGGACTTGTGTAGATTGAGTTTTCTTGTGATAAGACTGCTTAATTAATGTAAAAAAACATTATTATTATTCTACAAAAGCACTGAATTATTTATGCGTTAGTTATCGGGTGGTGGCACGGTGGTGTAGTGGTTAGCACTGTCGCCTCACAGCAAGACAATCCGGGTTCGATTCCTGGTCCGGGCCATTCCATGTGGAGTTTATATGTTCTCCTGGTGCTTGCGTGGGTTTCCTCCGGGTACTCCGGTTTCCTCCCACAGTCCAAAGACATGCTTTGGTTGATCGGTCACTCTAAATTGCCCGTGTGTGAGAGTGTGTGTTGGCCATGTGATGGACTGGCGACCTGTCCATGGTGTACCCCGCCTTCACCCGATGACACTGGGATTGGCTCCAGCCCCCCTATGACCCCGACTAGCGGGATACAGTGGAAGATAATGGATGGATGGATGGATAGTTATCAGGTTAGTTGTACACGTAAACACATTGACTTGTTAATAAAGCAGTGTAACTGCAAAAAAGGAAGTGACACTGTGAGCTTGCTGTAGGAAAAATGTATTAAAAAAACGAATAACTTTATACTTTAAGAGTAACAACACGAGTAAATCTGATTATCACCTGACTCATTATTTATGGAACAAAAATCTGATTTGTTTTGTTACATTTGTTACATGCAAGTAGTGGCTAAAACATGTGGATCCGGTGCAGGAAGATGACTGAGCAGTACGTCTCGGACTCCACCTCTTCATGTCTCTGTGGGTTCGATGACTCACTTACATTTGACTAATTCGTGGCCTTCCCTAAAACAGTGAAACAATGAGCTTTAATATCCAGGTTTAAGATTGTGACTTTTTCTTTGCTTACAGTTGTAATGTAACGTATTGTATTATAGCGTTAACTGCACCAGAGCACAAGTTTCTACCGCATTATTTATTGGCTTCAGTCATTATTTTGTGAAAACTGGGAACGATATCACCACCTAGTGTTAGAACTGCCTAACACACTGCATGATGAAGGACACAGAAACTTCATGTTTGTCAAGAACTTTTGCTTAAAATGTACTTCACCTCTGTCTACAAAGAATACTTTAAAAAGAACTAATAGTATTTAAAAAAAGGTAGGAAGGCTTTTTGTGGGTGGTGTTTTGGGTTTGAGAAATTTCTAAAACAAAAGACGTCTTCTTACAGAGTCGTTCTCTTAAATCACAAACTTGATGCAAAGGCTTGACTGTCAATGGAGCATCCAGGCTTCACCTCTTTAAGAAATCTTTAAAGTGAAAGATGTCTTCTTACGTTCATGTTAGGTCCCAGAGTTGTTCTCTTAATCACAAGAGACCTCGACTCTGTCAGTGGAGCATGCGGGCATCATCTTAAGGGAAAACTTTTTAATTAAAAGCTTACTGTAAAGTTGCGACTCTGGTGGGACTCGAACCCACAACCTTTGAATCACTCCACCAAGTGTTACTTAGAAGTCCAATGCGCTATCCATTGCGCCACAGAGCCACCTGTTGTGTCTGGCACCCAGGTGACTCAGACAAATTATTATAGCATGACACAAACCCTTTCATTTGACTGATTTTGTGCCTGAAACTAGCTGCTTCTTTAGAACTTTAGCTTAAATTGTATTTTACATATCTAACTACAGAGACTATAACTAACAACTTTAAAAATCAGTAATTGTATAAAAGTGGTGAGAAGGTTTTTTGGAGGGAGTTAAGAGAATTTTTAAACAAAGGAAGTCTTCTTACAGTCTTGTTAGGACCCAGAGTGATTATTTAACTCTGTCAATGGACCATTCAGGCTTTGTCTTCTTAAAGCAAATCTTTTTAATCAGAAACTCATTATAAAATTGCGACTCTGGTGGGACTCGAACCCACAACCTTTGAATCACTCCACCAAGTGTTACTTAGAAGTCCAATGCGCTATCCATTGCGCCACAGAGCCACCTGTTGCAGGAGCAATACAAGTGACTGAAACAAAATTAGCATTGAAACAACCCCTTTCATTTGACTGTTTTTGTGCCAGATGAAGGACACAGAAACTTCCTGTTTCTTTAGAGTTTTTACATAAAATCCCCTACTTCACCTATCTAACTACAGAAACTGCAACTATTGTTTTTTTCCCCTTTCATTAATATCCAGAGGAAGAGCAAATTATTTCACTTTAAAAGTTCTCTTTAGTTTTGCCCTCAATGAAGTGACACAACATTTCACATTTCAGATATATTCTGGATATAATATATATTATGGGTCTTGTCTTAATTTCATGAATCCTGCACTGTGTGTTGCATTGCTTTATTCCACTTTTCTTAAAGTTTGATAATATAATTTCAGCCAAATAACAGAACTATTGAAGAAAACACACATTTTTTAAAAAACATTTATCTAACAGAGCCAGTGGATTATTATTTATTTAGCCCAATGCTGTTTTAAAGTATCAAGAACCTTGAATATAGTTAAGTGGGTCAGTCACAATGTCTTCGGCATTCACAATACACACCAGAGTGGCTCTGTGGCGCAATGGATAGCGCATTGGACTTCTAAGTAGCACCTAACGAGGGTAATTCAAAGGTTGTGGGTTCGAGTCCCACCAGAGTCAAGGTTTTATGGTGAGTTTCTTTAAGAAGAAGATCTTGCTTTAAAGATCAAAGATTTGCTTTAAGAAGACAAAGCCTGAATGGTCCATTGACAGATTTAAATAATCACTCTGGGCCCTAACATGACTGTAAGAAGACTTCCTTTGTTTTAAAATTTTCTTAACTCCCTCCAAAAAACCTTCTCGCCACTTTTATACAATTAGTGCTTTTTAAAGTTGTTAGTTATAGTCTCTGTAGTTAGATATGTGAAATACAATTTAAGCTAAAGTTCTAAAGAAGCAGCTAGTTTCAGGCACAAAATCAGTCAAATGAAAGTGTTTGTGTCATGCTATAATAATTTGTCTGAGTCACTTGAGTGCCTGATAGAACAGGTGGCTCTGTGGCGCAATGGATAGCGCATTGGACTTCTAAGTAACACTTGGTGGAGTGATTCAAAGGTTGTGGGTTCGAGTCCCACCAGAGTCGTAGCTTTTAATTAAAACGTTTTCCCTTAAGATGAGGCCTGGATGCTCCATTGACAGAGTCGAACAACTCTGGGACCTAACATGAACGTAAAAGACACCTTTCACTTTAAAAATTTCTTTAACCCCACCGCCACCGCCCAAAAAGCCTTCCTACATTTTTTATACAATTATCACGTTTTCAAAGTTGTTACTTGCAGTCTCTGTAGATAGCCAGGTGAAGTACATTTAAGGCAAAAATTCTTTAAAAACTGGAAGTTTCTGAGTTTTTTTTTTTAATCAGACACAGAAACAAAGGCAAAGAATTAAAGGCTTTGTTTCAATGCATTGTACATGCAACAGGTGGCTCTGTAGTGTATTGGACTTCTAAGTAACTCTTAGATGAGTGGTCTAAAGGTTCTGGGTTTGAATTGCACCAGGATTGTGGCTTTACATTGAGCTTCTAATTAAAAAGGGCCTTAAAAAAAGTCTTCCTACCATTTTTATATAATTAGAGCTTTTTTTAAAGTTCTTCATCAGGCAGAGAAACAAAGGCCAATGAACAGATTTGCCTTAAGAAGCTGAAGTCTGGATGCTCCATTGAAAGAACTGAGTTTTTTTGCATTAAGTTCGTGATTAAAGAACAACTCTGGGACCTAACATGACTATGAGAAGACTTCTTTCGATTTACAATTTTAACAACCCCCCAAAGTGTTAACATCATTTTTATACAATTAATTATTTTTAAAGTTGTTAGTTGCAGTCTCTGTAGATGGAGGTGACGAAAATTTTAAGCAAAGGTTCTAGAGAAACAGGAAGTTTCTGAGTTCTTCATTAGGTGCTAAAACGTTTACATTTACATTTATGGCATTTAGCAGACGCTCTTATCCAGAGCAACTTACAAAAGTGCGACTAAGCGACTAATCCAGAGCGACTAAAACAAACGCATATGAAAGGTTTTGTTTCAATGCTAATTTTCTTTGAGTCCCACCAGTGTCATGGCTCTGCACTGAGCTTCTTATGAAAAAGTTTTACCTTAAAAAGGTGAAGAACAGACTCGGCAGAGCCTTCCCACCATTTTTGTACAATTAGTGCTTTTTAAAGTTGTAAGTTGCAGTCTCTGTAGATAGATAGGTGAAGAACATTTTAAGCAAATAATTCTAGAGAAACAGGAAGTTTCTGTGTTCTACATCAAGCACAGAAACAAAGGCCAAGGAAAGGTTTTGCGTCAGTGCTAAATTTATCGTAGTCACTTGTATTATCTGTGCAACATGTACCTCTATGGTTTAATGGACAGCACGTTAGCCTTATATGTGGCATATTTTGGAGTGATTTGTGAGTTAGGGGTTCGAGTCCTACCTGCGTTGTGGTGTTGTATTGGTTCAATAATTAGAAAGGTTTCAGCAGGTAGATGAAACCTAAATGTCCCATGACATGCTGTAAGACAATCTTTTACTTTAAATCTTTTTTTTCCCCGAGATTAGGACGTCCACGGTTATGATAATTTGTTGACATTATAAATCATTTAAAATTTTAATCCCCGTTGCCTTTCACATTCTGCATTTACATTTATCATTGGCATATTTTGGTATTTTGTATTGATTTTGATGGAGAACTATCAGATGGAGAACTCTTCAGTCTTGTGCTAAGGTCAACTTAATAAAGATTTTCTTTTTTAACTCTGTCCTTGTTTGACACACAGCGGCTGAAGGTGGGCAGATGGCGGGGATCATCAGCGCTGTGGCAGTGGCCATTTTTGGTGCTGCCTCCAGCTATTTTGCTTACCAGAAGAAGAAGCTCTGCTTTAAGGTGCAAGGAGGTGAGTGACTGACCATACAGGATGAATACTGAGTTGAGTGCAAAAGTCTGGACACCCTTATGCTCAAAGGAAGAAGAAAAAACGTTGGAATGCCATTCTCTGCACTTCCTTATGCTTAACCCATAGCAGCATGACACTACATTTATATAAGCTTTTAGAGACATTTCTGATCACAATCTTATCACAAGTAACAAAACATTTGTTTGTTTATTTATTTATTTATTTATTTATTTTTTTGTTATTTATATATATATTTTTAACCCTCTACTGCATGCATTATTATGCAATCATGGAAAAAAATGTTACAGTGGTTTTT
>JAOVVH010000034.1:12061348-12074558 GCA_028566435.1 Scorpiodoras heckelii | reverse complement strand
TGTGCTACTTTGTGTTGGTCTATCACTTAAAATCTCAATAAAATACATTTAAGTTTGTGTTTGTAAGGTGACAAAATCTGAAAAAGTTCAAGGGGTATGAATACTTTTGCAACCCACTGTATATAGCTTTCTAAAGTGACCTATTTATAGTATTGTGGATACAACATATCTTCTCATAGAAGAGGGCAATATGGTAATGTTTTGGAACATTAGCTATTAGGCATATTTATGGCATACAGCTATTTATGCTAAGAATATACAATTTCAGATGCAGCACATGTTTGTAAATGTCCATCACCGAATCCAACACACATGGCTCTGATATTCAGATGTTCCTCAGGACTTTCTTTATCTAGATCAGGTGTCTCAGATAAGAGTTTGAGCTAAATGTTGCAGTACACTAGCAGGAACTATAGATCATGAGGAAGCCTTCATACATTATCGTGTAGTTGACACCAAATGAAAAAGCTTGTAATATGATAACTTGGAAACTACACAACAACTATGATATGGAGGTAACACATCATATGTCTTAGTGAAATTTCGATTTATTGTTTTTTAAGAAATGGACATCTGTGACACTGAACTTATCTGTAGCTCTTATAGCTGGCTCTTATCAGACCTGACACTGAACAGAAGTCCTTTCCCTTTTGTGTCCTCTCATTGTATTTGGTTAGAGCTCACAGATTTGTAGGTCACTCTCTAGGCTTAAGGCTCCTTACTCTTTGTCTTGCTTTCCTGGCCCAGTGCCACACTCCCTCCTCTTGGACACAGCCTTACAATAAACAGCCTCCCAGCCTGCTGTGTGCAGCTGGACCTGGTGATCGAGGAGAGGTGTCTGCGATGGAAAACATGGCGCGGTGCTCGGCGGAACCCTACCTGAGGCAGGGAACCATTACCTCCACAGCGAGGGGCCGATGCCAATTTATTGCAACCTGCTTACGGTAAAGGGTGTCAGCAAATGAATTCTGAGAAACGTATCATGGGTGAGGTGCTGCTCTAGGCATTGACTCTTTCTTTCCAAACATAAAATAAGACTTGGACTTCGGGGTATTTTCAAACAGGTAGTTACTCTTGACCAAGAAAATGTGTCCAGTGGGTTTGAGGTTTTGAGGATTTGTAATCTTTTCACTGAAGAATAAGTTTTCATTCCTCCAAATGGACAATGTATATAAATAAACCACTTCTTTAAACATAATCAGCTTTTGATGCTAAGAGCTTCATTTGGCTTGTAGCCACTCAAGACATTCCTAGGTAGTTACATCAAACATATCTGATTGTTTACAGCTGTTATAAAACAACAATATTGATAAATGTGTTACAGAAGCCTAAAAATAAGCCACCAGGATTCCTTTTGAATGCACAACTAAACTCTAGTGTACAGAAAGACCTACAGGTTATCTTCAGTCCAGCCAGGAAAAGTAGGTGTTTTCACACTTGGCTTGAATATTTGAGTTCCCACTCAGAACTGATTCTGGGCTCATTTCAGGGCAGTATTTAGAAATGCAGGTTTGCAAAATGGTAAGCTGTTTTTTATAAAATAATTTTTATTTGATATAAACACTGAAACAGTGAAGAACAACACTCTCTGATGCTTGGCATATCATCATGCAGAAATACTGTAAATGATGTGCTACACCAGTGCAAGTCGGTGCTATCTCCATTCCTATGAAAGTCTGGTTTTATAAATGAACTATAAGTGCACTTGGAGATTCAAGACCTCCACCAATGTCAATAGTCTAGTCTTTTTTTAAAGATGGGTTTAAGCATGAGTGACAAAAACTCTGTTCCTTGGCCCATGTTACACCCTTCCACCAATTTTCCTGCCAATTGGCCATGTAGTCTTTCCATAATCCTCCTGATAGGCAACCCAAAAAAACCAAACAAACCGCACCAAAACATAACCTCCTTGGCAAAGGAGGCATAATAAGGCATTCGGTGTCCTCCACTGACCATACTTACCATTTTTCCACCATGAAAATTGAAACAGGAAATAACTTGACAGGATGACCCAACCACCTTACTTGAGAGAGGATCGCTTCCATACATGATATGACTGCTCCAGGGTTCATAAGTGAATTCAAGGCTGATTTAAGGAGATCACTTCCATACCCAAAAACAGCATTCACTCTTCAGCAAATGTATGGAACTCTCTGAGCCATGCAGGTAAAAAAGCTAGCATGAAAATGACCTTAATTCATCACCATTCAAGCACAATACTCTGCCCATTAGTCTTCTTCTTTGTTCTAGTATACAGAGTGCTCCTTTACATTTTTATCTGCTAATGCACTTACAGTGCTGAGCCCTGGAGGGATACATTTCAACACAGTTTGGTCATACTGATCTAGACTGGTCTAGACACTGCTAACAGGCCTTACCATTGGAATGGCTTACTCATCACTGCTTTACATCTAGCCTTTGTCTAGATAGACCTAGGTCACAATATTGCTGGATGCCAAATCCTTTGATCTGAGGTTACATTAAGTCATACTAATTGCTATCCAAGAGGAACACTTGTAGGTTACGCTATCTGTAGCCCCATTTTCTGTAGAGTGTCAGAGTTTTTTTGAAGATATGTGGTTTGTGTTAAAAGGCTGTCACAGAATGATCTTTGCAGAAGTGCATCACTCTGGAGCCGTTCGTCTCTATTAACGAATCATCGAGGCCTGAAGAAAAGGCACATGGAAGGAGACTTAAAACCTGGGAAAACTGATTAAAACAGTCTGACGAGGACCATCTGTGGAATGGCATTTTAATGAATACCTTTCATTTGGGGTTGTCGCATTCAAGAGGCAAGTAGCTGCTTCGTAGTAACCTCATTAATAACATCCCAGCCGAAAACCAGAGAGCAAGAAAGAAAAACAAAATCTGATATCATCTTTCTTAAGCAAACATCACGCAAGGTAAGGAGCCTTTGTTTGGAGCAGGAGTCTGTTTCTTTTTTATCATTAAGGGGAACAGAATGGAATCATTACCTAGCAATGAACTAGGACTTTCTGAGATGACAAGTGATGAGATTGAGGGGGGGGGGATATAAGGAGCATAAAGAAAGACTGGACCATGACTCCAAGGAGAGACAGTTACAGATTCAGTACAATATTCTTATAAAATGTGCATGTCCTTTCTTGGTGCCTGAATGGCTTCCTTACCAGAAGCAAATGTCTTAAAGGTAAGCATTTTTCTGTAAGTAGAAAACGATGTAATTGCTGTCTGTTGCAGCTGTAATGGTAAAGCCACAAACTGCTCACACAGTTTACCAAGCTGCTGCTCAGCACATTCAGAGAATAAAACAGCAAATTACAAACACCAGATCCACATAATTAATACAGCCCTGTATGTCCAGGAAACCTTTGAGGTTTTGTGCTAAGAAGCAGATGGGTTCTCCAACATCTTTATCTAATGTAGGTTGTGGATTTGTCTAGACAGTATCTGCACAGTATCTTAATAGCTTACTTTAATGAAATGATGCAGATCTAAACGTTCAGCTGCGAGAACAGAAAAGCCCCATTCCAAATAATCTCCACTGCTATTTTATAACTATGTGCAAATGGATGTGAAATCTAGGCCAGCTTCTTCTTTTTTTTCTTCATTTCAGTTGAATTGAGAAAGAGGAGCACTTATTTTGGTGAGGGGCAATGCCAAAAAGGTCTAGGTCTTAATGCGTAGGCTTTTTATAAAAACGTGCATTCACTTTTGAGAAGCTTCTTTGGAAAGAGAGATAGAGGAAAGAGAGATGCTACCATGCAGCAAATATGCATTTGGAAAATAGATGACAGCAGAGACAGATGGAATATTATTTGTGTGCTTCAGGGGATTTTAATGGATGAACCTCGGCACATGGATCCTTTCAGGGGTCGGACTTGATGGTCCAGCATATGGAAAGAAGATTGCAGGACCACCTTCAGAGCAGTAGAGGCAGAGAGATGACATTAGACATCCCCTACTGAACTGAAGAAGGGGAAAAACCAATTTCTTGCATTTTATATTATTATTAAATGGTGATATTTTTCAGAATATTTCACCACGTTTTTATGTGTGTGTGTTATGTGGTATTTAAAAAGGCGTGATAAGGCGTGATGTTTTAGATCCTGTAAAGGACCCTGACTGTTGTTTCAATCGTTGCTTAAAAGGGAACATTAGCTGGACGACAGTAGTACTACGTCACCAGGACAAATTTGGCTTCAGGAGGGAACGTAGCGCCAGCCCAACAGCCTTCATGTGCCAAATGCTGATCCAGAAAAAAAGGGAGAAAGGAAAAGGTAGCAATACTGAAATGATCACATGGGAAATGGAAGTTTATTGGACCTGTTTTATTGTATTGGGTAGAAATTGGTGATTTCTTTTCCAGTCTCAAACGTTTAGCTTATAACGGCCATATGGACAAAGCCTCAATGCTTGCGAACCTTGGCAGCAGTGGAGTCTAATGGGAAAGAACAATAAATAAAATGTATTAGAAAAATAGGACTTGTGTGTTTCCATGCAGTACAAATAGGTGAATATTCTCAATAGGAGCAACAAGACGACAACCAAAAGAACACCAGTGACTCAATCCCAAACCATGTATGACTAAGATAAGTCAGAACCCAATTTTCTTGCAGATTTCCTTGGGAACTTCACAGGAAGCACTAGTCACTTGTGGATTAATAGAAATTCTGGTTAAATATATTGGTCCAGAAATACACTTGAAAATATAATCAAAGATGCTAGAGTACCATGACATCTATCCTGTTCGATACACCCTCTGGCTCCATTAATAAACTTTATGTACTCAGTGTTGACAGTCCTACCGATGTCTTTACCTCAGAACAATTATGAACTGGAGTGATGTAGCTGAGGTTGAGGAACTGTCCTGAAGTTTCTATCTTTGGATGGTTTTCAAGGGGAGATTGGTAGGGTTCATATTCAAAAAAGAAGCCACTTCAGGTTTACATCTGAACATAGATACAGATATACAGTAGATGTTTGTTGCAATATACATACTGTCATAGCATTATGCTCTGGACAACCACTGGAGACAAATCACAAGCCATCTTCATTTTTTTCTTGCGTTCTGACTCAGTAACCAGAGCATCTTATTGGCATTACCACAATCTCACCTACAGTACCACCTAGGTGGATGAAAACCTCTTGATTGGGGTTTGATTTCAGACATTCCTCAATAAAGAAACCATATGTTAGGAAAAATGAAGGTAACATTTAACTGTAGACTGTGAACATGTTCACCCATGTTTTGATGATGTTGGAGGCCCCAGGCTGTGAAAGAGGACATGCGCATAGTTCTTCTTGACAGTATTGTTTTGGTGATGACAGAATGCACACTGGAGTGCATCACGGCCGTACCAGGTGATAATAAATATGGACCGCAAACTGAAATGCGTGCACACCATGGTGTTTCATGCAAACACAAAGCTTTTAAGATGGACCTTGGCCAAGACCTGGCAACCCTGATTCGTACAAACATGATAGCTCTTCTTAGAAAGATGACTACTGTTAATGCAGCATTACAACACGCTTAAAGGAGCGCTGTTAAAGGAGGTGCATTGCTCAGATCCATTGCAAGGACGCATTCTGACAATGGATTTCTCTGAAATGATGAGGATTCTGGAGGTTTCCCAATGATAAGTGTCAGAGCTAAGGCAGTGGCACCACTCGAGACCCGATAAACAGCTGCCATCCATGTGCCGATGAATGCACCACATTCCGTGACGAGATAAGATGCCAGGAAGGCCAGAATCAGATCTGCATGAACCAGATTAGCATTTGTACACTATTAAATCTCGCTGCTGCTTCTCAAGCGATCAGTCTGTGTTTTTTACATTTCCTCAGCTGGCGCCGAGAAAATATCTACCCGAATATATTAAACCACTGCCAGCACTGACTCATCACGTCTATTCTACAAAGCGTGTCAGCATGTCGAGGCCGGAGTGTGTTTTACAGGCGGCACTGACGGAGTGACAGGAAAATTGGACCTACAGCTATTATTTCAGCTAGTAAATCAATCTGTAATGCAGTATAAAAATATATACACATACTATGTTTTGTTATGTATTGGGTGATTCTGTTTATCATCCATGGCAAGTTGACAAAATACTGGATCCAATAAACATGATGCTAGGAAGCATATCCAAGTACGGCCTTGAACCATTAATAAAAGACTGTTCTAATTTAGATATCTCAAATCAGTAAATGCTTCAATATGGAAGATACAAAGAGAAGAGAACTGCTTTATCCTGGGCAGGGTCATTGTAGTCCCCAGAGCCTACACACAGACACAGTGTGTATGACAGTTTTGTGGCTTTTCTGTCTTGACATCCCTCTTAACTTCAGAGTAAAAAGAATGGTTTCCTCCCAATGTGTCCCAAGAGATTTCTTGAGAGTTGAGGCCAGATCTGAAGAATGTTATTCATACCAAACTCCCAAACTCAGCTGTCACACCGAGCAGCTGTTTAATCAGGACAAAAAAAAAAAACTGCAGTTATGATCTCATCACATCAGCTAGCCTCAATAGTCCCATAGTCTCAACTAAACATGTGCATGTGTCAGTTATGGACAATTATTTCATTTCAATTCAATTCAATTTTCTTTCTAAAGCACTTTTGACAATAGACATTGTCCCGAAACAGCTTAACAATGACATAAAATCCAGACATAACTTTTTAACTTATATCAATTTTATCCCTTAATGTTATCCCTAACGGGTAAGCCGGGGCGACGGTGGCAAACAAACAAAACCTATCAGATGTTGAGGGGAAGAAACCTTGAGAAGAACCAGAACCAGAACCAGACTCAAAAGGGAATGGTCACACCTTGCTTACAGGTGAGGGTAGTTGTGCCCCAAAAGGTAATGGGTTGGATAAAAAAAACCACAGTAGCACATCCAGTAGTGCAAGTGTGCTTATTTTAGTGACGGGTAGAAAATATCAAACTATCAAAAGACAGGAGAAAAATCGAAAAGGGAAAACGGAAAACAAATTCGAGTTACCAAAAAAGGAACCATGAGGAATCAGCATTTCTCCTCAACTCCAAAAACCACAACTTCAACCCAACATACAACCAACCATCTCCTCCACCAACATGAAATAAGCACTTAAATAGGCTGCCACTGGCCTACCCTACACAGCCCAAACCAATTATTCTCCTCTGCAGGGGAGTACATTAATGACATCAATGAAAATGAATGAAATTAATACACAAATATTCACAAGTTTTGGACTCAAGTTAAGTCACAACCCCATACAATAAACATAATCAAAAGAAAATAAATAAATAATAATGACAGATATAAAAACTGCATGAACCCCAAGAACTCTTGGAATGGTTTGTTCCAAAATGGGGCCTACTGAGCATGCCTCAATTTGCTTAGGCACTATAAAAGGGCAGCCAAAAGTGAGTTTTGACCCTTTACCCCACCACTAAGATAAATGGAGCTAAGGTGAGTGTTGCTATTGGGGGATTAGCATTAGCATTAGATACTAATAAGCATTAACTGAGACAAAGGTTGAGGAGAGGAGTATGAACTGGACAACTAGAACCGGGACAGAACAGGTCTGGAAACTAGTTGGTTTGGTCCGTCACAGGAACCCTTCCTTGTTTGGGAGACACCGGATAGTACAATAATAAATAATCCCTTCGATAACTGAGTGCTATATAGTAAAAAATACAACAAAAAAACAACTGCAACTGTAACCAATGATTTCATTAAAATTTTAACATGAAGTGTTATATGTTGAAGTTATAAACTGTTCACTGACGAAGCTTTGTCTGATGGAGTGCAAAACTGTCCATAGCAATTAGTCCTAGCCATCATAGGAAATTATTTGGCCTTAAAAGACATACAGTATAACACCATGACTAAGTATATGGTTTAGATTTTTATGATCAATCAGAATTGCAAATGAAAATCAAAATCAGGCTTTCGAACACATGTGGTGAGTGCGCCTTTGTCTGCAACAGCCAGTTCTATTAAGTTCAGCTTTAATCCTATTTCTCTATTGCAAAGCAATCATCACTGAGTATAAGAAGTGCAGAAAAAGCACGAATGAGCTCATCGTAACGCAAAAACCGCTGTATAGCCAGTATATGACTTTGTTACAGATGTTCTTTAGCCACATCTGCACTTGGGGTGAAAAGAGATTTCTTTCTTTCTGTCCTTTTGTGCTTACAAAAAGGATATAGTAATCTACATATCCATGTCCTCATTAACCGCAGTCTTCTTGTCTTCTTGTCTGCTGGTCTCCCTGTCCAGCTGTTTGTCCAACATGCTTTGCTTGTGATATCAAGGAAATAATTAATGCTGCTTCAACATGTGGGTCAGCAGCCTGTTCAGTGAACTGCACCAGCTGCTGAAAGACATAAAAAAAAAAGAGCATTTGTTATTAGGCTAAAACAGACGCAAATCTGCTTTCAGCAACTTTTGCTTTCCCAGGAGTCGTGACACTAATCCTCCAGTGGTGGGTTCCTTTCCAAAGTAATTCGGAGTGGACTTCAGCACACAAAGCAGCTGCATGTTCTGGTCTGGAGAAAAGAAATCCTGAATACAATGGAGGATAAAACTGAATAAAGGAACAAGGCCAAGAACTTAGTACGCTGATTTCCCAAGTGTCACATCAAAGCTATTTTTTTCCCCCTTTTTTTAATTAATTTATTTTTTTTTGCTAATTATTATTGCAGAAGTAAGGGTTCCATAACTACTAATTGTTAGGAGTGGATCAGTAAAGTAGTTGACTAGTCATCTTTTCCATAGTTACAACAAAAACTGTTTTGATTTTTTTTAGGCTGGATGGAGAATGTAATGTCTACAGCAGCATCTGGGAGGATTTCTGCCATGTTTAACTCCAGCTTTAATAGCGTCCAGCATTTTCTGTACCTCCGATCTGATGCTAGCTGAAGTAGGATTGAATAGTATAATAGGTCACAACCGAATTCACTGCCATTGACTGCATGACAGTGTTTTTAGACTAACATTTAGCTAGTTTTCTCTCCCATCTGCCTGCATCTCAGACCTAGTTGACAGCGGATGAATAACGAATGTATTAGTCGACTAGTCTATGCAACCCCTAGACACAGCACAGAGAGCAGAGAAACAGCACCGAGTCTCCCGTTGGCATTATTCACAAGGTGGGTGTGGCCTTGTGCATGTGCATGATGACAGGCTTTTTTGATCTTATCACACCTCAAGCTCTTAAGTGCTCTAATAAGAGCTGCAAACCTCTCCTTAATTGCAGGCTTCTTTTGCCGAGAGAGATGTTGTTGTTGACCCAGAGCCGTTGCTCTCTTTTGTGGCCTACGGAAGTTTAGTTAATGGAAACGTGCACGTGTGTCACGGCATTAGTCCCTTTAATCACGTCAGACTCGTGTCCCAATTACAAGGTGCAAGTCGACACAAGGATAAAAAGGTGCCTTGTCAACAGCTTGTACTTATGATGAGAAAGAGGCCAGTTTTGCTAGCAAGATTCAAAAGATTGATAGTTCTGGTCTCGTGTGTGGCTTTTTGGAAGTGTACCTGAGTTCTTTTGCTAGAAGCTTTCATCTTGAACAGCTTACAATTTCGAACAAGCACTAATATGTACACAGGCCCATTGGGGCTGGAATCATGCTGCCCCATGCTCACTACATGTATGACGATTTTCAGTGAAAATGGAGAAGTGACAATAACAGGATGGATAAAGACGGGGTTACTATCTAATACATTTCAGCAAATAAGTGCAGTTAGTGTGTCTATGTTGTACAGAACCATTTCTTTGTAAGATATATTGCAAACATTACGCAAGGGACCGTGGAGCAGATGTCTATGAGAAATGTGCACACACCACGGTGAACTTATTTCCCATGCAAAGATGGACAGAAAAGAGGAAGAAAAATGTATGTCCCTTTTCAAAGTCTACTGAATGGCTTTTGAGAAACCTGTCCATTGTCAGTAATTGTTAACCCTTCTGTGTGCACTCCTCTGGCTATACTCAACATGGTTCCCGTGTCCTGTAGTCAAGAGAAGCTGCTAAATGTACCCTTAAGGGTTACTACGTAAATGACACGGATTTTTATCCTGAAAGGTACAATTTTGTGCACTCTCCTGAAGAGACAGGAGCCTACGTTTGTCACCTGATGTGTCGAAATGTGCCTTGCCATTACATAAATGTCATCGGGATTCAATAAAGCAGTGGGCAGCTATGTCAACTAAACTACATGCAATTTCACTGGAATGAAAGGGGCTGGAAAAAAAGTTGGCCTTTTAGTGTAGACATAATTTTTTTTTTCTAAAGCAACTTGCTTATAAAGTTTCATTTGAATGAAATGGAATTAATCAGAATCTTCAAAAGTGTTCATATTATGAGCGACTAGGCATATCGGGATCAATTCACAGTCCTGCAGATGGCAGGATCTCGAGAAGCAGGGTTAAGATCTTGTCAAGTGGGAATTCCAGGAGCTTATCCAAGTTGGTCTTCCAACTGCAAATCTGTACACGCCATGTTGGGTTTGAAGAAGGTCAGCAAGTCCATGATAAGCGTGAGAAGCCCGACTTGCTCTTTCAGCATGATGAAAGAAGACAACGATGACATCATTTAGCACCTGTCACAGTGAACAAACTGGCATTTGAGTTTATACAATGATTCCTTGTCTCACTGGGTAAAACACCTACACAACATGTACATAAGGTCTTGGCTTGTTAATGATATTATACTGGAATATTACACATTATTTATACATACTTATGGCATATACGTAGTGAGACAGTCATTTTGATTTTGATGTGAAAGGATTTTTGCCACAAACACTTTGTAAAAATGCAATAAGAAGCTTTACTTAACAGATAAAAGGACAAAGAAAAGATTATTAGTGTTTTCACTAAGAACTTAATTCAATTTGTTAAATATAAACAAAGTTAGAAATTGATGCAACACAGAGGCGTGTTTACCACTGGGTCACATCACCATTTCTTATAATTATACTTTTAATCATTTGGGAATTGAAGATACTAATTGTTATAGTTTTGCAAGTGGAAATTTTACCCATTCTTGCTGGGTACAAGACTTGAGCTGCTCAACAGTCCGTGGTCACTGTAGTCTGATTCTCCTCTTCATGATGCTCCATACATTTACAATAGGAGACAGATCTGGACTGCAGGCAGGCCTGTCAAGCACACGCACTCTGTCTACAAAGCCACGCTGTTGTAACTTTGTAAATTTGTTTCTATTTAACAAATAGAATTATGTTTAGCATTGAAAACACTGAAAATCTTTTCTTTGTCCTTTTGTCTGTTAAATAAATGTTCAAGTGAATTAACAAAAGCCAGATTTCAGTTTTTATTGCATTTTAATAAAGTGTCCTAACTATTTTGGAAATGGGGTTTGTACATGCTATGCATTCATGTAGCATTTCCTGTAAGGAAAAGTGTACAAGCCTACAAAAAAGTTTTCTGTCTGACATGGTTACCTTAGAGCCGTGGTTCTCAATGAGGGATCTCTGTAGCTTAACCAGTTATTATTCCTATAAATAATGTCAACTGGTATCTTAAACATGGGTTCTATGGGTAGAAATAAAATTTAAAAAGAGAAGAGAAGGTAATAAACTCCAGTAAATAGACAAAACATTATTGTACATTTTTACATACTGTGCCTAATTCTTTGAATAGTTTGTCTTGGGAGTCAGTGATTTTTTAAGGGGTCCTTGATTGTAAAAAGTTTGTGAACCCTTAAAGATATTTATTATGACCAATAAGCCATTAAGTTACTAATAGACCCTCAGAGTTGTTTTTCTAACTGCTCTGAACGCCATTAGATTGAAAAGCTAACTTCAGAGTTGCACTTGGAGACACGCTGGGTATAAAGCCGGAGTCTACAAACTCAATGATCTTGTCTGAAAAGCCGATTCGACAATAAGTGTCTCGTGTCACATTAGTCGACAGGCTCATCTGTCCACACCAGCAGGGGATGAAAAATACCACCGAGGAGAGAAATGAGAAAACCGAGGCAAAACACTCGACAGTAAATATGCTGCTTTATTCTGAAGGAACAGCGGTGGGCAAAGTAGTGAGGAATTGTAAGTGAAAGTACAGATAATGTGTCAAAATGTAGAAAATATACTCAAGTACTAACGAGTCAGACTTTCACCTGAAACATAGCTTTGATTATATATTTAAAACGGTTCGATGGTTTTGCAATGTCACCAATGTCATTTTGCCTGAAAACATGATTCAGTCTCTAAGTTTTTGGCCATGTGCATGTTTAATGTTGCGTCCTTTGCCGATTATTAATCAGAAGTATTATATCCTTTAGCCCTTAACTAGAATTTGCCTTGCTGCCTAACCAATTATATTAGCTACTGGAATCCATGGTATGAAAACATAAAACAGGCTTATAAAGTTATCCATACTTACCTCACACACACTTTTTCAAATTAGGTGGAGTTCATGCCTGCTTGGGAGGCAAAGGAGACGCCTCACATTATACATGTGTTTTGTTTTTTTTAACTCCAGCATACTGAAACGTTTTGCCGGAGAAGGGCCAAGAATGCACATCTTACGTTTCAACACTGCAGTCTCATGCACATGGATAGCCATAGTGCTAACTGCAGTTAGCAGCACGAGAAGGTCGCAGCACGTGACAAATCGGCACCCTGTTGTTTTTAGGTACAGCTTTTGTTATTGGTCTTTTTTTTTTTTTTTGAGTTCTGCATTATTGAGTCAGTCCAAAGATTTCATATTTCCAAACGCTACTTTTCCAACAAAAAAAAGTTTCCTTTCTGTTAAAACTTGTGTGGTCTTAACACATCTGTACACTCCCCTTAACCTAAGGGTCAAAAATGACCCGTCTACACTAAACCCTTAAAATAAAGCAGCTTCATTGAATTTTAAATCCCAAATCTATTTTGCATGAAGAAACAATTTGTTAGTTGTTACAAACTTTGTGAATATCAAACAGGTTTTTCCTTTGTAACCGTGCAAAAAGATTGCATTTATTCATTGGACACACAGCAGCATCTTTACAGCCTCTGACTGCATTCCGCATTAGTAAACAATGCTTACAAGAAATGTTGATTTTGTCTGTAATTTTGTTTATTTTGTCTAAAATTCTTTTTATTTTGTCTGTGAATTTCAGCCATGTGTGGGGTCATTCCAAGTGGGGGTGGGATGATGCACATGCACAAGAAAGTTCAATCAGTAGCACATAAAGTGCTGACTAAGTGATTTTATAACTGCCGGGTCAAAAATGAC
>JAOVVH010000034.1:11988243-11999565 GCA_028566435.1 Scorpiodoras heckelii | reverse complement strand
AGACAGACAGACAGACAGACAGACAGACAGATAGATAGATAGATAGATAGATAGATAGATAGATAGATAGATAGACATAAATAGATAATAGAAAAACATAAAAAGAACAAGAAAAATGGATTGAATGATTAGAAACAAAAAATACTTGAAAATAAGCTAATAATTAGGTTCCATGCTCCTGCAATTAAAACCCACACTGTTTATGCATTACAACCCATCCCATCCTCTACCTCCTGAAGAACTGAGAGAGAGAGAGAGAGAGAGAGAGAGAGAGAGAGAGAGAGATATGCTTATTGACTCTTAAGCCATGGGTAAAGGACAACAATGCGCTTGCTCTATAACCCAGCCTCTTTGTTTTGTCTGGGTGACTTTGTAAATATTAAGCAACCGCAACCTTGGAGTGACCTTTCAGGTCCTGCAGCTACTCCTAGCTTTTCCCCGTGTTTAGTTTTTCTTTTTTTTGGGGGACTTTTTTGTTGTGTAATAACCAAATGGATGTACACTTGTGGCCCTCAGGGTGTCTGCCCTTAGGACAGGACAATAATGACACAGCTTCTCTTGATATCTCCTGACTAGTTCTGTAATGTTCCTTCCAGTTACAGCTTTAGTACGAGTTACTGCTTTCATTTGAACATGATAAAATCCTTTTATTCCACCCTTTCATAACCAATTTGTTTCACGTTTCAAATACATGAAGTCATAAGAAAAGAAAAGCTAAGATCTTTCATTTCAATCATAACATAACAAAAATTCCGCAAATATGAAACAATAAGGCCATGTTTTCAGAGCTTGTTTATACTTAACCCATCGCTGTTTAGTTGTGGTCTGGGTCAGGAAACTGAGTAAATTATGTTGGCTGCAGGTCTGACGTCAGTCTGCTGCTCACCAGTCACAGAAAACACATTTAGCACATTTAGCAGATACGATGCAGCTTCAAGTGGCCATGAAATGTTCTCGTACCCTGTTTCTGCCTGATTATATACTGCAGTGAGAAAACTGTGAGTCACCACCATGCTGTGTGCTGGAGTACAGAGAGAATGAGCAAGAGAGATGGGGTAGCAATGAAAGAAAGAAAGAAAGAACGAAAGGAAGAGAGGAAGGAAGGGGGAGAAGGGAGATGGGATGAAAGAACAATATGGTGGTTTGCAGAAAATGAGAACAAAATGGGGTAAAGTAAATAAATAAGGAAAGAAAGAAAGAAAGAAAGAAAGAAAGAAAGAAAGAAAGAAAGGGGGAGAAGGAAGATAGGATGAAAGAAAAAATGGTGGCTTGCATGAAATGAGATGAAAGGATGGGGTTCAATAAGTAAGTAAGAAAGAAAGTAAGTAAAGAAAGAAAGAAAGGAAGGAAGCAAGGAAGGAAGGAAAGAAGGAAGGAAAGTATGGTGGCTTGCATGAAATGAGACCAAAGGATAGGGTTAAATAAATTAGTAAAGAAAGAAAGAGACATGCAAGGAGTTGGAGGAACAATGGGTGAAAGTACAATATGAGAGACAGAAAAACATAAGGAGGAAAGAAAGAAAGAAAGAAAGAAAGTGAAAAGAATTAGTAAAGGAGGAAAGAAGTGTTCAAGGAATGAAACAGACAATAAAGTTTATTTGTGATGGATAGATGATAAATAAATATACAATATAAATGAAATAAAGAAAGTGTTAGGGGGCGGTCGACTCCCCCTTTGACCACCACGGAGAGTCGACCTAGTCAGCCGTTCGCCCCTGAGCGTCACCCGATTGGTACGTCGTGGTGATGTCAGGAGACGGGCCCTATCTGGGTGATATCGTCGCTTGCCCCTAGGTGTCCCCAGAGAGCCAGTAATGGCGCCGTTCTGGGACTACTATTCCCATCAGGCCTAGGGGCAATCAGGGGCTCATTAGGGTTGACAGTGAGCACCTGGTTTGCCTGCTATATAAGACAGGGCTCGACCAGGGCTCACCGTCACACCCTTAGTTTTTCATGCTCTCTTGCACACTTGGTCAGGGAGAGTTGTGGTTGTATTGCTACTATTTTAATCTTTAAATTTGAGAATGAGCCTCTTCAGGCCCTGTCTCGTTCACGCCGCCCTGTAGGGTTACGGCAGGCGTGCACTCATGTGATCTGAGGTCTGAGGCAGCTCCTTAGGCCTGAATAGGTACCGATCCTGGTCGGGCTTTAGTACCCAGGTGCCGGGGGCTGCCTCAGCCCGGCCATTCTTCTTCCGCCTATCCTTTATCTTATACGGGAAGGCGGCACAGCCCCCTGATCACTTACGCAGCCTCTCTGCATCAGACGAGATAGCAAGCGGCCCTCCTCTGTCTTTCTCCGTGCCTCTCTTCCGGCCGGTCAGTCAGGGCGGCCGGCGTTTTGGAGAGTGCGGATAGACATAGGAGCCCCAATAACAAACATAAGCACCATCATGCCCCCAGCGAGTGGTCACTCTATAAGGGCAAACCTTATTGTGTTCATGTTCGTTTAAGTTATTCTTTCGTTCTTTTATTTCCTGATTTTAGCCTCTTTTCTTACGTTTTGTTCTTTTGTTTACTTCTGCTTAGTTTGCACTTTACCCCCTTAAACTCACTTCACACTCCACCCACACTGCAGTCCACGTCAGCCTAACACTTGCTGGCTCTTCCGGGAATTCCCGTGAGCATCGGTAGCCGCCTGGGCATGCCTCGGCGACTCTTTCGCCTACTGGAGCCGCGTTCCCATGCTCTCGAGATTGTTAAGAGGGGGACACCGTGAGGCTACCCTTTGCGAGGCCACGAGCCCGCGCCCCACGTCTGCCGATTGTATTAATGCTCTATACAACACGCTGGTACTTCCAGGATTTTCCAGGTTTTGTCGGCAGCCACTCGGCTCGACTCATTTACTTAGCGAAGGTGGATTTGAAACAGGCTACAGTGCGTGAGATCGCGAGTTCGAGCCCAGCCGCAGCCGATCATTTTCACATATTCCATCATTCACATTTATTCATATATTTTATTTGGGGTTTTTCTTTTAAAGGGGCTTTAATCAACTCGTGTGTACCCCGGCCACTCTCGTGCCGCCCTGTGTTGGGTTGGTGCGCCGCACCTGGGTCCAACTCCCTGGGGGTTGGGTAGTAGCATAGCATTAATTAGCTGCATTGTGAAATGTATACCAGTGGATGGTCCTCACAAGTATAAAAAGACAAAAGTGTGTGTGTGTGTGTTTTGAGAGAGAGAGAGAGAGAGAGAGAGAGAGAGAGAGAGATCTTCAGTTATGGATCACTGCTATTAGCAGGCCTCTGAAGCATTTTCCTGGTGCTCTGAATAAAGGTGATGAATAAGACCGTGCGGCTCGCTTGTTGTTTTTGTTTCCACATTAGCATTGTAAATTTGACCCTGGAGTGCAGCCCAACACCTGTTTAGCAGTGCATTAGCACCTTTTAATAATATTTTTACATTGCCTAACCTGATTGTAATGACCTGCAGCAGACAGCTGGCTGCCATGTGCATGCAGCAGAACCGATGTCTCCATCTCCTTTATTCTCCCTTAGATACACCATATTTATCCTAGCAGGGAAGTGTGAAGTGCTGGATGTATCAGCAAGCTACAATGACTCTTTGTGCTATTTTTGATTCAATAAGTAGGAAATTTACTTTGCTTGTTCATTGGCATTTTGAAATCTTCTGTTCATATTTTTTCACAGGAAAAATCTCCAGCATTGAATTGACAACAAAAGTTCAAATAAAAGTTTGTTTATATCCAGCTGCACTTACATAAACAATGGTGTTAATTTAACATTTGCTGAGATTTTGCACTTGTTTGCTCTTTGGTGGTTTTTTTATGTGTGTGTGTGTGGGGTGGGGTGGGGTATATATTTGAAAATTTGGAAAACTTTTTTATTTTAGCCTCACATACCCTTTCAAGTACTTTCCATTTCAGAAAATATTAAAAGTAGAACTCTAACACAAACATCTAGTGGAGCAACCAAGTAGAACTCCAAAGATCTACTAGAGCAACCATGAAGAACTCTTATTAGCTACTGGATCAAACAAAGGAAACTTGAGGAACCCTTTTTGTGTTGGAAGACAAGCAGCTGATGAAGCTTTTCTGTATAATTGGGGTTTCTTTTATGGTTTGGCTTCATTTGCTCTGATAAAATGCTTTCTATTTCAGCAAAGATTCCAAGTAGAACTCTGAAGATCAACGGGAGAAGCTGAGTAGAAGTTAGATACTGGATGAAACAAAGGAAGCATGAGGAACCTGTTTTTTTGTGTTGGATGTCAAGCAGCTGATGAAGCTCTTGTGTATAATTGGGGTTTCATCTTCAGTTTGGACTCATTTGCTCTAATAAAATGTTTTCTATTACAGAAAAGATTCCAAGTAAAACTTTGAAGATCAACTGGAGAAACTGAGTAGTCCAGAAATCTAATGGAGGAACCAAACATCTGCTGGGACAAGAAGGCAGAATTATAAAGATCTGCTGGAGCAACCAAGCAGGACTCCAAAGATCTACTGGAGGAACCATGTTCAAATATCTACTGGATAAAAGAAGTAGAACAGCAAAGATCTAATAGGACAACCAAATAGAATTACAATGATCTACTTGGAAGAACCTTGAGGAACCCTTTTTTTTAAAGTGTAGGATAAGGGGCAGCTGGTGTAGATTTCTAAAGGAAGTCATCTTGCTTATTAAAATTCCTGTTTATTTCACTAGATTCAATTTATTATAGATGACACTCATTCTGAAGGTACATGCTGGTAAAAGGTCAATCTGGATGTGTGAAAGGTTCTTCCAACATAGTGCTTCCCCCCTCCCAATGTCAAATATTTATGGAAAGCCAAAAATACTAAATATCTAAAGATCCCTTAACGAACCCTTTTCTGTCAGAGACATTGTGACATGCTCGCTGAAAGAAACTGGAAAAGATGGTGCATTTGACAAATCTGAGAGCAAAAAAGAACAGAAAATGAGAGAGAATGAGACTGTATTATGATGGTATGGTTTGGAGTAGACCTCTTGAAATAGGTTAATAGCTTGTGGCTGAGAACAAGCCTTTGGCTGTATAGGCTTCACTTCTACTGGATTGAGAAGCTAAATGACCCCTTCCCAGGGGTGGAAATGGGGTAAGGGAACCAGAGAGTGCAGTACACGGGTCATAGCACCAATCAACCTGCCCTACAAACTCATTCAAACAGCCAAAGAGCATTTAACACTTTTCTTTCTGAAGTAGTTAATAATAGTTAAGTAATTGTTTTTAATGGCTTTATTGGAGCAAATGGTTCTTTGCCGGCAGGAAGATCCTATAGCTTCAGCCAGACATTTACCCAAGTGTGTAGATGGTGTATTTTTAGATATTAAGTGGATTTGGTTGTCATGTTTGGTCTGATCAAATACATTGATTGCAACATTGACATGAATGCCAATTAAATAGGAAGTAAGCCATTAAGTTAATAACCTGGGGGGGGGGGGTGAGCCTGCTGGGACTAACAAGAAGACCAAATGAAAAGGTTAATATAGTCTCCTTAGGTAATTGTAGATTATAGATTGAAAAATACCAATGGTTCCAGTAATTATTGGTTTTGTTTTAAATGATAGTCCTAGTAATAGCTAGAATTCTAATCAACTTTAAGTGCACAGTTGCAGTAAGTCACTAATTGGAAATGAACACGAGTTAAATGTGACAATTGACCTTATTTACATTATTATTAAAATCAGACTCAATTGAATACTTTTTTTGCTAAATGAAAGCTAACACCATGCTTAACTGTAGGTTATATGCCCTGCATTCAAAATTTAATTTTGGTATTCCACTAGGCTCTCTTAAAGGACCACTTCTTTTTTTCCGGGTACAATTATTTGTACTCACATGGATACCCTTAAGATTTGCATTTCCCCAAAATAATATATGCTCCTGACTCATGCATTCTTCAGTGGTTAATCTCACTTAGATAGTGTAAGAGCTATTTCTGTAATCATAAAGACACATGCTAGGACACTTATTCATGGTGTTGTTCAGAAGATGGTATATTCCCTTTTGAGTCCATTTTGTTAAGAAGTTGTCTTCCTTACCACTATCACTTCTGGCTTGCTCATTAGGGATCAAGAGCTACATTTGCATTTCCATATGACTGCTTTGTAAAAATGTCTGTTGTACCTGTTGCAGTAGAAACAGGCTGAGAAGGTGAGTCCAGGCTTGTCTATTACAAGGGAAAGGAATCCTCCTTGGGGATCCCCAGCCAACTTTCCCGAGCCAACTGTGAGATCTGTCCTGGGAAATCTGTCCAGTGGGGCATGCCCGATACACCTCTGGCATGAGCCAAGCAGGGGGCATCTTATTCTTTCAACCTTATTCTTTCAACCCACAACTTGTGACCAAAGGTAAGGATTGGGCTGTAGATTGAGTAGTGAACAGAGCAATTCATCTGCGAACTCAGCTCAAAGTAGCTTCTGTTTGCAACTACCCTGTTATTGATTAGCACTAAATGCTAACTCTACTAGCAGTCTCTCCTGCCATGTAAGTCAGAGAAAATATTCTGCTTGTAGGTCTTCACAGTGTGAATGAACACATTATTACAAATGTATAGGAATGTTAAGCTTCACTTTAAAATTCATTTTGTACATTTATATAGTTTTCTTATTGTGATGTGGAGATGGTTAACTTGAATGATTCTTTTAAGTATTTAAATAAAGCAAAGTGCCAGAAAAAACTGCTATACCAGTTAATACTTGGTAGGTTCCCCATGGGATCTTGAAGGGAACATTGCACAGTCCTCACGCTGATGTTTGTTGAGGCCAGCATTGAATTCTGTTGTTACTTGAGGCAGTGTTACACACCTATCACGTGAAACGATTCTCGCCAGTAGACGCTGGTCACCTTCACCCAGAGTCTTTTTACGGCCACACTGCTGTCATAAGTTCAAGGTTTTGCTGGAATTCTTGTAGTCACGGTGACACCCTTGAAATGCTCATACGTGAAAATCCGAACTTTGTTTCCTCCTCTGAAATGCTGTGATGCATCTCACGAGCTCACGAACTATTAAACCGTGTTGAAAATTGCTAAATCGTGATAACTTGCCATTCTCACAGTGGAAACAGCTCTAGAAGCTTCCATAGATGTCTATCGCTTTATACATGCACTAGCGGATGCAGCCAATTACGTGCATAGGTGGCATTGCTATGTATTTTGCTTAGGCTCCAGTGTATATTGTCTTTAGGTTTTAAATAAATGTACTAATAATTAAGGCATTTCAATGATCAATTTTGCCATTTTCATAAAAATACCAAGCTATTTAAACATGCCCAAGAATCCTGTCCACCCTGTCATCCACCCCTTTAAGAAAGTGACATCACAACTTTCATATGGTTTTATCCGCAAGGGACACCTGCTGCATGTTCAGTAAGTATAGAAGTTAATGTTATGTAGTAGTTCAAGCTTAAGTTGTCCACCCTGTAAATTAATGAAAATAATTTGAGATTATCACAATTTATATTTGAAACAAAACAAAGTCATCTTGAACAATTCAACATGTCTGCAGCTGTAGATCAACCATGTGTTCATCACATGCTAACTTTAGCTAAAATCGTCCACACTATCATGCATCTTGCTATGACAGGATAGACATATACATGCCTTTTCTTTATTGTTTTTTTAAAATAAAGTAATAGTTCCTTAGTAATAGTTCCTGATAACTGTTAAGTGTCGAGATTAAAAGAGGCAGCCTGTTTGTGCCTTTTAAATATACAAGGTTTAAAAACAGGTTGATTTCCTGTCACTCATCACACTGCAGCAAAAAGAAAAGTTTCTTTAAAGGAATGACACCACCCCTGCTATTAAAGGAGCTGAAGTAGCAAAGAGGTACAGAGCCAGGTGAGATACAGACCCTTGGTGGAGAAAGGAGTACCTGAGAAAAAAGAGGGAGAGATGGAGAAAAGATAAAGAGAGCAGAAAGAAGATGGGAATTAATGACTGTAATGAGAGAAAAGTATGGCAAGCGTAAAAAATGGAGGGAAATGAAGAGAGTAGCCAGAGCCAGTAGTCTCATCGGTGCTGACGCACCACCAACAAGCCCAGATAACCAGCCAAGAACGATCAAGTTTAGAACATGTTTATGATTGTATTATGATTGTATATGATTGTGCGCTACCTTGAATTTTTTGTTTCCCTCTTTTAAAGGCTTGCTCCCATTTGGTGCAGGTTTTTGGGCTGGATGCCCTTCCTGATGCAACCCCCTATTAACTGGGCTTGGGCTGGCACTGTGTATGCATTGCACCCCTCAGTGGTTGGGTTGAGTGGCGGGTTGAGGGGTTCCTTGCTCAGGAACACAATAGCAGCAGCGCTGATGTCGGGGCTCGAAACCCTGACCTTCCGATCGATGAAACGTCTGGGCTAACCTACTGGGCTAGTGCTGCCCCGTGAACGACCTTGATTAATAAACAGAAAGATATGACCAGTCCAGCGATATTGGATCAGTTTGTTGAAGCCTCAAAATTTGCTCAGAAGGTCAGCTTGAAATTGTACAACAAACAGTTATTTTTTTTCCATGCTGACTTTCTGGTTTAAAATCCACTTTGCATTTAAGGTAACTCTGTCAAGGACAAAAAAACTCGAAAAAGGAAATAGAAGAATTGAAAGAGCTCTTGGAGAAGGAGAAAAGGAGAGCAGACAAATACAGGAGGAGGTACCATATCTTCATCATGGACTTATTGCAACTATTCGAAAAGTTGTACAGCAGTTGGATTTATGACTTGAGCAAAGGTTGAGATTTAAATTCTTAAGCTTTGCATTGAAAAATTCAATAAAAATGTTCTTATGAAATTACAGCTGTGTAATTTTGCCTCAATAATGTAATATCTAACTTAGTTAGTCTTACCTCTTACCTTATTGTCCATGGTGTTATATTCTGGTCCTCCCTGTCACGGCCTTGTCTACCCTGTCATCTTCATGTTTTCTTTTTCTTTTAAAAAATAAATGTCATTCTTCACAGCAAAACAAACCATTATAATTGATTTATTACATAAAGTAGTTTCTTGTTCAACATTTTCTTGTTCAAAAATGTTTGCTGTTACTATTGTTTGAGGAAAAAAAATTATTATTTGATGAAGATACGGTAAGAAATCAAACTTCATCAAATCTTACATCAGATACATAATAAAGGAAGGTTTTGAGGGTCCATGAGAATAAATGTTGAAAATCGGGGGGAAAAAAAACCTGAATAATCTCTCCGAAAACGACCATATAGTTTCTACGGTGCTTTAGAAACATGATTTCGAAAAGTTATATTGTGTTTGTCCATGAGAGGGTGGACACAACTCGTGAAAATGTTGCAAAACAAAAGATGATTAAGCTTGACAAAGATGTTTTCTGTGTACTCTGTAGTCTTATAAATATGATGAATGGTCAAAATCCTACGTCATTTTTAAAAAAAGTTACAATGGCCAGAGGCACCGTATACTGATAATGACACGGGTAAGAGTAGTGGAAAAACCGAGTGAAGGTGTGTGCGTGTGTGTGTGTGTGTGTGTGTGTGTGTGTGTTAATATGAGACGAGAGAGTGGTGTCTCTGATTTTGCACCACAGGGAGTGTGTGCAAATGTAGATATTTGTGTCTCAGAGAGAGAGAGAGAGAGAGAGAGAGAAATGAAAACTGGTCACAGACAAGAGCAAGACACAAAGGGATATGAAAAGTGGTCAGAGAACATGATGGTGTGCAAGTGTGGGTGGGAGAAGTGGGAGAGAAAGAAAGAGTGGTAGGTTTGTTTATGTACCAGTGGGAGTGTGTGCAAATGTATGATTGTGTGCAGTGTGTAGTCAGGATAGTGTGTGTGTGTGTGTGTGTGTGTGAGAGAGAGAGAGAGAGAGAGAGAGACAGGGGGAGAGGGAGAGAGAATGAGAGATAACAATTGGTCACAAACAAGAGCAGCACAGAAACAGAAGTGAAAAGTGGTCGCAGAAAGCGGCAACAGTGTGAGTGTGTATTCATGTGTGAAGGTGAGATGGTGTGAACACACAGCGTGTTTACATAGTGTCTGCAAATGTAGGAGGATGTGTAGGGCTGACCGGTAATGGCTAGAATGCTCAATTTGAAGCTTTTTTTTAGTCACATTGTTTTTACAATGATGATTCACAATAAGCCTAGGAAGTAGGTTTCTAATAATCATTTCATTTATTATTTTATCAGCAGTGAAACAATTGTGGACTGTAAACTTTAATTGTTTTAACTATAGCCTATAAATCATTCAATTAAATTTCATTTTAAAAGAATAGTAATTATGTTTCTACCACACTGTTGAGGTGCTGAATCTGATTGGTCAGAAAGTATTTAATTTGCAGGTATGGCTGTGTCTAATGCATTAACATTTTCATAATAAACAAGCCGACGTCTAATCAACAGGTTAAAAAGCATGCAGATATTGACAGAAAAATACATGATCATTCATAAGATGAGGTTTTTTGGTTAGGTGGCTTTGTACATGTTACTAGAAATGGATAGGGTTAGGGTATGGAATTTTTGTTTCATGAATAAAAAAATGTATAATTAAGAAATAAAAATGAGATGAGAGGAATAATAATCAGCTTTGAGAGGTAACAGTAACTATTTGTGGCAAGAAGTGGGCTATGGTTGAGCCGACTGTGCTACTCACCCCAAGGAATTTGTTATGACAGCTTTTAAACCCATGGCTTCAAAGTCACAAGTTCGAAGCACTTAAACGAAAGCCAGAAACCTGATTCCACCAATTTTATTAACAATATTATTAAAAATTCCAAGTATCAGTAGAATAATGGAAATAAAACAGTAAAAAGTTTGCCATACCCTTGGAATACACAGTGACCAATTAGCTACACATAAGATGTTGCATGTTGCCCTATAGGCCCAGTAGTCTGCATTGGAAAAAAATATAGTAAAAAAAACAGTACTTTTCTGGCTGCAGGGGCACCAGAAGAGGTCTGGAAAAAATAGTAAAAAATTATTAGTGCTGTTGAATTAATGTGTTAAGGAATGCATAAAAAATTAACGCTACAAAATTTTTTAAAGCAGATTAAAAATTTGTTAAATTACGCAAACCAGCGGCACCGTCAGTGAACACAAACATTCTGAAATTGCCGGTTACGTTACTCGTTTTAGGCTGCATTCCAATCGTCAGTGTCCCTAAGCTGTATCCCTGCTCCCTACACACTACACAGGGTACAGAATCCCAAACGCTCTTCATAGAGAACTCTGTCACTAAAACAGATCTATTTGAAACGCCCTGCAATGTCATCAACAGCGGACAGGCTCCGGATCATGCCGTTATTACAGCACTCGGCTGTATTTAGCATGATAAATCAAACAACACTGTTCAGACTCATTTTATATGCTGTAGGCACTTTTGAAATAAATG
>JAOVVH010000034.1:11968334-11978546 GCA_028566435.1 Scorpiodoras heckelii | reverse complement strand
AACTGTTGAATGTTGCCTCATTATTCACTTGACTTTATTTGATGAAAGTGAAATATTAAAGATAATTGATGTCTTTTAATTTTTTTAAATAAAAAATTGTTTTTGTCTTTCGCTTATATGATATACTGATTAGAGTTGGAGTTTAATTAAAGGCATCGATTCGCCAATTTAAATTAGAGTATCGCGGCACGTTGCAACCAAAGAGTAATTTTATGTTCCAAAGAAATCATCCATTAAAAAGTTCAAATACATCACCCACAGTTCATAGACGTTTCATCACATTTATTTCAAAAGTGCCTACAGTGTACAAAATTAGGCTGAACAGTGTTGTTTGTCATGATGAATACAGCTGAGTGCTGACGGCACGATCCAGAGGCTGTCCGCTGTTGATGACGTTGTAGGGCGTTTCAAATAGAGCCATTTTAGTAACTGAGTTCCCTATGAAGAGCCCTTGGGATTCTGTACCCTGTGCAGTGTGTAGGGAGCAGGGATACAGATTATGGACACTTGCGATCGGAATGCAGCCTAAAATGAGTAACGTAATGGTCAATTACGGAATCTTTGTGTTTGCTGACAGTGCCACTTTTTTGCGCAATTTAACTAATTTGTAATCTTTGCTAAAATCTTTAGTGCCGTTAATTTTTTTAATCGCGATTAATTCGTTAATGTGTTAATTTGACAGCACTGATTAAAATGTACCACCTGAAACAGGGCAACAGGACAATGAAGGAAGAATGAATGAATGAAAGTTAAAAAAGGAGGAAAGGAATCTACAAATTTATGTTTGTGTGTGTGTGTGTGTGTGTGTGTGTGTGTGTGTGTGTGTGTGTGTGTGTGTGTGTGTGTGTGTGTGTGTATACATGCACGGAAAAGTGGGCAAACCCTTGCAAAGAAGTGTGTGTTGTGATGCGGTGTATATAGAGAGTCCATTGGTGGTTAAGAGTGTAAATTAAACAGGACTGTACTTTTGAAGGATTTTTGAGCCACAGTGGATTGGGCATAATGCTACACAACACATGTTCTCCGAAAGATATAATATATTCATACAGTTGTGGACAGAAATTTACATACATTTATCATGGGCATGAATGTCTTAGCAATATAGTGCTTTCAACTATTCTTTTTTGGGGCAGAATGACCTCTTTGCATCTTTAATTAAAATAAAACAAGAATTTAGTGCACCATTTGGGGTGTGGTTCTGAAATCAACACGAGGTCAAAACTATACATCCACTCACTTAGATTGCTAATTCAGTGGTGCTAAAATTTCCAATATGTCTTTAACTTGGCAAGACTAAGGAGTCTTCACTTCCTGTTAGTGATCATGACTGACTACAGCTGGTAGCTTGTCTGTGTCCATATAAAAGGATTTATTTGGCAGCACTCACTGGATTGACCAACACACAATACAATGGCAAAATCCAAGGAGCTCAGTGCATCATAGATTTACACAAGTCAAGAATGTGTCTTGGAGCCATTTCTAAACAACTGCAGTTTCCAAAATCATCAGTTCAAACAATTGGGAGGTGTATCCACTATGCTAAGGTCTGGAAGAAGACTCAGACTGTCACCGTCAGCTGAGAGGAAATTGGTTCGGATGGTCCAAGAAAGAAACCCCTGCTCCAAAATCAACACCTGCAAGCTCGAGTACAGTTTACAGCTCACTGAAAAATCCTTCTGGAGGAAAGTTTTATGGTCAGATGAGACAAAGATGAGTTGCTTGGCCACAATGACCAGATGTATGCTTGGAGGAATAAAGCTGAGGCATTCAAACCTAAGTACACTGTACCAACTGTTAAGCATGGTGGTGGTTGCATCATGCTTTTGCAGTCACTTTGATTGATTGAAGTCAGTGGAATAGGCCAGTAATATAATTTTATTAATCATGGTTGCAGTAACAATATTATCACCAAAAACAACCTTTTAATTACAATAATAAACAAACTGCACCCCCTGAAGTGTCAGGCACAAGTTGACTACATGATGGAATAAATGCTGCTGCTGCTCGGCAGTTAGATTGCTTCAGCCAGAGGGACGATTCAATGATTATTAACTCAAATTATAATGAAAAGGTCCAAGCCAAACGTGGAGTGGATAAGCAGTGGAAACAGGAGAATTCCCAGTGAGCCAGGGTTTGGTGATGCAATAAATTTAATGTAAGTATATTAACGTAGAACTACAGTATGTATACTCCTACTTGTTGCAGTATAGGCTGCAGGTAGCTGCACTCCGAGCCACATGCTCACATACGCACACAAACGTGTGCACGTCCCCATACAGGAGACAATGAGAGCGGCTCCCTGAGACCCTTTATTCGGTCACATGACAACTGTAAAGATTTATAGTTAGACAAGAGAGACATGTTCGCCTTTGATCAATGAAAAGAAAAAGGGTAATGGAAAAGACCAGATTAAAGAAGAACAAGGCGTTAGAGAAAGATACAAGTAAATGTGCCAGACAGGTTTAGGACAGCAGCAAGTCCAGATGATAGCGATGCAGCAGCTGAGGCATGTAACTATGGCTCACACAGTGTAGCACTGCATAATACACACTACTATATCAATGACTGTTAACAATGACTTCAGGTAGCCCATCTTTCCTTCATCTTTCAACTACTTTTCTTTTAGTGTTTACTCATTTTAGCCTCAGGGGCTGTTCAAGGCATTGCTGAGATGTTTATGAATGAGTGCTTGTTAATTTCAAATTGGTTATGTTGCCATTTAAATGTGAAAGATATCCGCTATTTCTCTCGCCTCTGAGAAGCCCTATTCATATTTGCATTAATATTTAGGTTTATCAGTGGAGTAGAAAATGTCAAAAGAACTCAGTCGATAGGAAATAAGGTGGACGTAAAGTAAAAGTGCTTGGCAATACACAAAAATCAAAGTCATAATGGTCTAATGGTCAAAATGTAATTTTCTGATAATTATTTGAATCATTGGAAATGAGCTATTTAAGCAATAAAACATGAGAGGGAGTGTTTTATTGCAAATAACATCATGACTGTGATTTGACCAAGATTTTCTTTCATTAACACACAACCTCGTGTATTCTCTTCCTTTTACACACTTTTAAGTTTTTACAAAATAAAAAGATTTTATATTTACAGTCATTACATTGCAACAACAAATTATAAAAACTAGGTAACTTTTGTTATTGCTTTTTTTTTTTTTTTTTTTTTAAAGTTCTGCATTATTCAGTCAGAATAAAAAGATTTTATATTTCCAGTTGTTACCTTCCAGCAACAAATTAGACGTTGCACAAAAATTTTTGTATGTCAGTAACGAAGGCAACACATTACACAACAGACAAAAAACATAATGAAGGCTGCTGGGTTTTGCTGCAAAAAAAAAAAAGAAGTAAGTGTGACGGTCAAAGTCTCCAGAAGAGCTGTGGCAGATTCTCCAAGACACTCAGTGAAACCTAAAAGCTAATTTCATTATAAAACTGCACACATTGTACCTGGGACACTGTTTAAGCAAAAGGCACAGCAAATATTGACTTTCTTTAGTTTATTACTGTTTACTGCACTTTAAAGTGTTTTCTTTTCTGTAGAAACATCATCGTTATTTTCGAAGGCATCTTTGCGTTACAGCGAGTCTTTGCATGGCTCACAAGCAGCAGTTGGTGTATATGCAGCTAGTAACAGCCTCTTCGCGTATCCACGGAAACATTGCTGCAATCCGATTCAAGAGCAACCTTTTTTTAAGCTGCACGATGAACGGAAGTGTACGGATTTACTTATACAAATAACGCAATAACCCTAACAAGTACCTAAATTCTATCATTAATTTCTTAACGAATTTTCTTTTCCTTTTTTTTGTTCTTTTCCTTTCAACTGTGCATCGTTTGTCGCAACTTGTCAACGCATCACTTGTGACTTGGCAACATGTCATACAGTTACAGTGATACAGTTTTGGTGTGAAAGATTTGTGCTATTATCACAAATATCAGCACTGTTAGAATGCTGCTCAACCAATCAGACTGCAAGGTTGGAACTAACTGTTCGATAAAGCAATTTATAAGCTTATTTACCAAATATTTACTAAATCTGATGATTCGCACATGTGGCTCATAAGCTGCGAGTTAATTTATGCGTGCATGCTTTCAGAGAGAGTTTGTCCCTGAAAGAGAGTGGAGCAGTAAAGTTAAGGGAAAGAGCCCCTTAGTTTTACATATAAATAAATACATTTAAAAAAGGTTTACATTACATGGTGTTGTGAACATGTCTGGTAAATAATTAGTTACATTAAAATAAAACAGAAATATCAATTAAAACAAGTATAAATAGTGGTGATTTCCAGCCACAGCAATCAGATGCATTGTCAATTGTGTTTATTTTCACAATCCGAGTATGGCTTATGGTTTGAAGGGATTTCAAAGACATTTACATGGTGAATGCGGTCTATTTCTATTTTAAAGTAACTGACACCTCTTTCATGCGCCTACCTCTTTCATGCATAACTGAAATGTGTGTAAGTGGAGACGTGCCAAAAATGACTTAGACACAAATAGGAGAATCGTGCCCTGTAAGAATTGTGTGTGCAAAGAGAGTATGTACTGAAAATCTCTCTTTCTCTGTGTCTCTCGACTTTTCCTGTTGCTTTTTATGTCCTCCACCATCAGACCACTAGGCTTAAAAACCACACGAGAAAATACACAAAGGCTTTTTTTTTGTGTATACACTATCCGCTCTGCTTTATCCGACAAGATTCAACTCAAGGATTTAAACTGTAGATGAACAAACCTAGAGTAATGTCTAGTTATCAATTTCTTCATGAGCCTTGCAAATGAAAATGTCAGAGCAGGCTTTGGCCGTAATCAGTGTCCCCCCCACACACACACAGCTCTGTGACTTAAAACGATGGCAGAATGATGAGGCAATAACACCAGTAAGTTTTATATTACATTATTATGAACAACTGCGCGCATGCTCACATGCACCAAAACACACACTGTCCCTCTACTTTCCTGCCCCAGTTGCACCTATGTACAAAGACAGTATAAATGTGGAAATTAAAACTTTAGAGGATAATGCATGCCTCCCATTCTTGGGCTGGTGCAGTGACCGTCTGTGCTACCCTCCGACGCCTATAAATACACCACCGCCCTCCTTTCTGTCCGCCACCCTATCCAATTCCAGCTGTAATTAACACTGGATTTATGCCTCCGCCATGAGCTCGGCTAATTAACTTAAATTAGTTATGCAAAGCACAGGGAAAATTGAGGTTTTGCCAAGGTTGTGGACTTTCCCAGCATAACTGTTCCTCCCCCCTTTGGAAGATGGAGCCATTGGTGAGCAGTTGCTGACGTTTAGCCAAGGCAACATGTCCAGTAGAAGGGCCGTCTGGAACTAATGGAATCTTATGCACTCGTGCTTGATAATTACACTTAAATCACCCTGCGTTAAGCGTGAATTGATTTCAGAGTACGTCCGGATCAACTCTGGTCGTTAACATTTGGGGATGAGACTAAATACAATATGCCCTTCCAAAAAATTAACCAGAACCAATATGAACATGCACATGCACAAATTATGACATCATAAAGTGAATCTTGCGTTTGTATTGTATTGTTTTATTTTATTATTTTCATATTAAAGCCTTGTTTACGGTTGGAAGGTGTTGATTAAACTTCTATAACAGCAACTCTGAAAATAAATATATATAAATAATTTTTTTTTATTTAAGCGTGTAATTGTTGATATGGTGTAATTGTTGATACGGTGAAGTTTAATCGCACGTGCACTCAAGTACGAGTCCTGATACTTAATAATAATAATGACTCAAGTAGAAGTAAAAGTACTCATCAAAACACCTTGATTATCAGTAAAAAAGAATCTCATAAAATAACTACTCAAGTATTAAACATTTTCATGATTATTGATTACATCTATAATGCATTAGATTCAAATCTTATTGTGCTCAAAATAAATATTCAACATGCACAGTCAAGTACTAAATCATATCCTCTATATAAATAAACATGAGGTCTGCCCAGAAAGTGACGAGAATGAAATCCCCATGCTCCATAAGGTTTATACATGGGGATGTTGGTTCAAGGTCTCAGAGAAATGGTAGGACCGGTTTCAGTTGCATTCTAGCCTTTGCAGTTCCCAGACATTTGTTTTTGTAAAACCCTGCTGAAGTGCCTCATCACTGGAACAATGCAAGCAAGTTTGGAGCGACGGTACTTGATTTTCTGCAAACTTCTGTGTGAAAATTGGTAAAAGTGCATCAGAAACTCTCGAAATGTTGCAAAAAAGTTTACGGACAAGCTACCCTATCATCACCTGATCGTTTTAACAAGAGAGCCCAAGTTAGAGATGAATCCTGGGTGTTCAAGTATGATCCTGAGACAAAATCAAAAATCAAGGCACTGTTCATTGTCTTTTTTGATTTTCAAGGGATCGTCCATCAAGAATTCATACCAGAAGGCCAAATGGTAAATGGAACATTTTACCTTGGAGTTTTGTAGCATTTGAAGAAGACAGTTTTGTGTGTGCACCGACACATCACCTCTTCATGGATCCTCTATCATAACAATGCACCGAGTCAACTTCACTGGCTGTGAGAGAATTTTTTGCTGAAACGCCCCCTCCTCCCACATTCCAGTCCTTCCACTTGCAGAATATAGTCCCGACTTGGCTCTGTGTGATTTCTTCTTGTTCCCCAACACACATCCCCATGTGTAAGCCCTGTGGAGCACAGGCCTCATTATTCAACAGACAGACAGACAGACCGACAGACAGACAGACAGAGACAGACAGACATTTTTCAGTTGGATGTGGAATTCTGGAACGCTCAAATTTCCATTTTTGGCTGAAAAAGCAAGCAGCACATGATGTATTATAATATTATTCTTAGGAGTTTGGAACGAAAAGACCCTCTGAATATGAGGCCAGAGATGTACTTCTCCATCCGACTCAGGAGCCATTTCATTAGTCATCTTGTGAAAAGGTGTAGTGGAGGGTTAATCATGTAAACATATACCAAAGAATTCAAGATTATAGAAGCTGTGAATAAAAACAATTCAGTAAATTAATTAAATGTAGCAAGAAATGTGCGACATAATGTAACGGAGTATACGCACATTTTTAAAATTGTAAATGTACTTGAGTAAGAGTGAAAAAGTATTATTTATTAAAACTATATCTATAAGTACAACTTGTTGAAAACCATTAGTAGATGGTGTAAATGTAGCATGTTTCCAAAAGCTTCTGGTAACAGAGTCAGTGGTAAAGCTGTAACGTTAAGATTTCCAACAAGGAAAATATGTCAGGACAGGGGAGGGGAGGTTACACTTTTCAGTTTTGTGATAATATACAGTAAAGTGTTTTCTTTCTTGTCATATTACTACAGATTACATAGTCATATGACTTCTTTTGTTAAACACAACTCTAAATGAATAAAACGTACAAGGCATCCCATATTGACTTATTTTGGTACTTTGGAGAAACCTATGCTTCTTTCAAGATGATGTCTTTTCCAAGGAACTCCATGTCCATTTCAGCAGGACAATGCCAGGCTTCATTCTGCATGAGTTACAACAGTGTGACTTGACAGGCCTGCCTACAGTCCAGATCTGTCTCCTATTGAAAATGTATCATGAAGAGGAGAATCAGACATCAGTGAACACAGACTGTTGAGCAGCTCATTCATCTTTGGTCAGGTGCTATAGTATAAGAGCACTAAAACATTTTTTGATGTGCTGTTTATGTAAATGTAACCTGGGTTGGAGTTTTCAGGCGGGGTTTTCAGTGGGCTTAGGACGTCTTCTACAACATAACCCAGTTAAGCAAATGTTATTTTCAAGTTGACTGCAATAGCATTTTTGTACCTGCAATAGCACCTAAACCCCCAAATCTTACATCTTGTAGCTTTAACTTACATAATTATAGCATTTCATAACAACTTATCTTGTAAATATACCATTATGAAACCAGACATTCCTTATGATCTGCCCCATCAGCTTCCCTCTAAGATTTGCATTTGCTTACTGTACTACAGTGACTGAGTAAATGTTTGTGTACATGTTGTGTGCACTCAAGGTCACAGTATGCGGTCTCATTAGAGTTGTATAGGAGGCTTGCCTTTTTAACCAATGAGAGAAAAACACGCAGCATGTCCTCTGCTCTATGTGGGAGACTCCACAGGGAAATAGCACAGCCACAAACAACACACCAATCACAGCTAAATTACCACCGCAAAACTAATGGCTTCATATTCTCCTGCTCTCCCCTCAACCCTTTTCTCACTTGCTTGCTGAATCTCCCTCAGCAGAGATCCGACGGTTAATAAATACATGAGGTGAAATTGTGTGCACAGATATAGAGAATTTTCTTTTTATGATCACAGTGTAAACAAGTAGGACATGTTGCACTCAAGTCAGGATTGTAGTGGCACTGTGTCTCCCTCAGCATTTGTTTCCATACATGATATTGACTCGTTTGAAGCTATCAATCCCAGAGTGCAGTGCACTGGCTTTGTTGTGATTCAATATCAATTCAGGATGTGGCATTAAGGGATATTTCTATATTTGTCAATGCAAATATCTTAGGGTTTGGTATAACGTAAGCAGGAATGTGACTCACGTAGCTTTACTCAGCCTAGAATTTCAAATGATTTTGTCACATGCCATACGAATGAATGGAGCTGGCAGAAAATCCATGTTCATCTTATAAATTTGCGTTTTGTAGACTGTGAAATAGTAACAGTGTGCTAATGAATATGTCATTGTAAAGGGCCAGCTATGTACAAACCCTATTTCCAGAAAAGTTGGGACATTTTCTTAAAATGCAATAAAAACTGAAATCAGAAATTTGTAAATGGAGCAACCACCGAAGGCTTAGTCTTTGCAAGCAAGGATGGGTTGTAGTTCACCACTTTGAGCCAAACTTCATAAAAGAATTGCCAGTCAGTTCAAATACAATGTTTCTCAGTGCAAGATTGCAAAGAAATGAGGCCTTTCACCATCTACAGTTCATAATATCATGAAAAGATTCAGGGAGTCAGGGGAAATCTGGGTGCATAAAGGCCAAGGGAGAAAACTACTGCTGAAAATTAAATGAAAATTGAGAAACCATCATGCTACCGTGATGGACATAGTCACATGGGCTTTGGAGTATTTTGGAGTCATTGTCACTTTACACAGTCCACCACTGCATCAAGAAATGCAACTTGAAACTGTGTTATGCAAAGAGGAAGCCATATATTAATTATGCGCAGAAAGAACGAAAGACAGTTGAAACGTGTACTGTGGTCAGACGAGTCCACGTTTCAGCTTGGTTTTGGTAAAAAGGGATGCCAGATTTTATGTTAAAAAGACCATCCAGCCTGTTTACAACAAAAAGTGCAAAAACCAGCATCTGTGATGGCATGGAGGTGCATCAGCGCATGGGTGATCTGAAGTTACCTTTGATGCGGAGACTTACACTGGTGTTTTGGAGAGACATATGCTGGCATCAAGATAACATCTTTTCCCAGAACTCCATGTCCATTTCAGCAGGACAATACAACAGTGTGGCTTGACAGGCCTGCCTACAGTCCAGATCTGTCTCCTATTGAAAATGTACATGTATGGAGCATCATGAAGAGGAGAATCAGACAATAGAGATCACAAACTGTTGAGCAGCCCAAGGAAGAATGGGCAAATATTCCACTTGCAAAACTGCAGCAATTAGTATTTTCAATTCCTAAAAGATTAAAAAGTATAATTAAAAGAAAATTTGATGTGACTCAGTGATACACACGCCTCTGTCTCAACTTGTTTTGAGTGTAGTGACAGCATCAATTTCTAAGTTTGCTTATATTTAAAAAAAGAATTAAGTTCATCACTGAAAACACTGAAAGGCTTTTCTTTGTCCTTTTGTCTGTTAATTAAAGCTTCAAGTGAATTAACACATTACAAATCTTGCAGAATTCAAGATTCAGATTATCATCAAACAACATAAACCAGGCAACATATTTATCAGCTTTTATACTTAGAACTGGCTTTATTTTTATGTAATCTTAACCTGTACATACAAGCCAAAAGAGATTGTGTGTAAATTTGAAGTGTATACTGTACACACACTGAAAGTATATTAAATAACATGTGTCTGTACACTTACGGGGTTGGACAATGAAACTGAAACCCCTGTCATTTTAGTGTGGGAGGTTTCATGGCTAAATTGGACCAGCCTGGTGGCCAATCTTCATTAATTGTACATTGC
>JAOVVH010000034.1:11943671-11955506 GCA_028566435.1 Scorpiodoras heckelii | reverse complement strand
TATATACATACATACATACAGACACACACACACACACACACACACATATGTATATATATATATATGCACATACACACATATAAATGAAAGCTACAAATTTGAATAAAATGTTTTTAATATTCACAAAAAAGTTCCTGTTATTACTTAAATTATAGCACCTATACACAGTCATTCCTTTACCAGTGTCTTATTTTATCTTCTGAATAGGGAAAAAAAAAGACCAGTACATACTTCTTTTCTGCTGAGAATAGAGTGCTAAAAGAAATGGCCAAAACACTCAGGAACCTATTTTGGTGTGTGGATAAATGTTTTCCTTTTTCCTCCCTGTGAAATAATGTGCCCTAGATAGCGGTTAGCAAAATCCAGTGGCAGCCTAGGCACACATCTGAATGTACAGTCCTTTCCTGGGGATGAGACTTAGGCTCATTATGGCACCCATGACAAGTCTAAAGCCTACTGTATATCCGATGTCCCAAAGCATGTAAGAGTTTGTCTCAGGCAACAAAATCATTACCGAACATTAGAAATGCATCATATGAGCATGTGCAGCTTTGGCTTTCCACTGGGAGATTCAGTACATCAGGATGTAATAATCCTATTCCTAATGGCTCTTACTGGGCTGCTTCCTTCTCTGTCATTCAAGGTTATTTCTTTATCTCTCCATCTACTAAGCATCAGTAAATTCTCAGGTCATATAAGGTTAACGCTTTTAAACTCCCTGGACTCACCGTCTGGTCCAGACTCACACTCCTCCTGCTTGTACACAAGTTATTAGCATTTGCCTGGAGATCATTTGGAGATTGCTAGTTCGATAGCCGGGAGTAGAGAGAGCTAAACTGACCGTGCTGTCAGGGTGGGAGGGAAAACATGTGCTCTTGGAGCAACACTGACCAATCATGGGTGTCTGTTGGCTCATGTCCCATTAGCGTAAAATTCTTTGTCACTGAGATCCATTTCAGATCACCTGATTTTGATTGAGGGATTTCATCTTGGGGGAGCGCTGTTAGGGGCATTGCTTTAATGTTTTATTTCGGGTTCACATCATGTGCTTTTGTTTGTTTTGCCTGTGTTCTGTGTTTGTCTGTGCCCTGTCATTGGTTTGTTATCACATCGTGTTCTCCTGTTTTGTGTTAACCCTTAATTAGTTTGTCTATGTATGCCCTGTTGTTTTGATATTTGTTCTGAAGTCTTGTCGATTATATTTGTGCATTTCTGAGTCTTGTCTTTTCTAGTTTTTGTTACATATTCTGACTGTATTAGTTATTGTGATTATAGGTTATCCTAATTTAATGCTCCTTGCTTGTACTCTGATTCCTGTCTTCACTAACCACACATTACAATATTTCATTAAGTGTGCAGGGTTTTGTTTATGGTAATTGTATCTGACTTGTATTGATCCATAACCATGTCTCTTATACATTTTGAAAACTGCCTGGCTTTTCTAATACTCACACAGGACAATTTGATTGCATTTACTTTAAACATTTTTAAAGGTGCCAGCACTTAAATAAAAGCATAAAAAATTCTTACAAGAATCATTTTCATTTGATTTAAATGAATTAGTTCTTGCAAGTGTTTGAGTGGAAAATCTTTCAATAATTTTTGCCAATAATTCTGGAGATAACAGTACTAGCATAGCAGCGGCAAATCCTAAAAGTGTTTAACAAAATATTACATAGCTATTGGACATTAACACGTTCTTGAGTCTCAGATCAGATTGGATCAATTAAGGAAACCCAAACCACTGACCAACACAAGATTACATGTAGAGTCCAACATGATTTGTGAGGTGGGCGAGTCTGATTCTGTGTGCTCTAATAACACATGTGGAAAGTACAGAGAAACCTCTGTTCTCTGTTTACCAAACTAAGTTAAGCCAGCACTGAAAGCCCTGAGGACTAAATTTATGAAATAATTCATTTTCCTCCCTGAGAGTCTTATCGTCTCCACTGCTGATCCTGTGCCTCCGATTTTTTTTTTTCTTTTGGGGTTTGTGGGGGAATCAAATGTTTTGCTGATTTTTTGTCTACAATTCTTTTGTGGGATGACAAATAAATATAGTTAACTGATTTTAACTACTAAATTTAACTACTACACATGTGACCTAATACAAATGCATTCTTTGAATTCAACATAAAATTAAAAAGTTACAAATAAAGAAATCAATAGGAGACTCACTAATAGAAACAGATCAATTCAATAGAAAATGCAGCCGGCAGGTATAAACCAAAATTACAGTCCCATGGGTGGGATAAAAAACAGTCCTACGCTCATCTCTAGATCAGTTATTAACTCAAGTTGCAGGAGAACTCACACGCCATGCCTACGGTGCTATAGTTCAAAATGTTTTTCTTTATCCTACAGTTTTACAGTATTTCCAGAGACACAGCGGTAGAATTCCTATTTAATTTAGAGTATAAAAAAAGGTTTAAGCCAGGCCTGCTTCAGGTTTTAATCGAACTACAGATTTCAATATCTGAGGCATTATTTCAATTCACTTCAACTCAACAAGCTTTATTGGCATAACCATATACATTTACAGTATTCCTAAAGCATTATGGGTAGTACAAGAACACCAATCAGCCATAAAATTAAAACCACTGACAGCTGAAGTGAATAACATTGATTATCTCATTAGCACGGCACCTGTCAAGAGTGGGATATATTAGGCAGTGAATAACAGTGAGCACTGAAAGTTGATGTGTTGAAAGCGTACAAAATGGGTAAGTATAAGGAAATGAGCATCTTTGACAAGGGCCAAATTGTGATGGCTATACAGCTGGTTCAGAGCATCTCCAAAACTGCAGGTCTTGTGTGGTGTTCCAGGTATGCAGTGGTTAGTACCTACCAAAATTGGTCCAAGAAAAGGCAACAGGTGGACCGACGACATTGTCATGGACAGCCAGGGCTCACTGATGCACATGGGGATTGAAGGCTAGCCTGTCTGGTCTGATCCCACAGAAGAGCTACTGTAGCAGAAATTGCTGAAAAATGTAATACTTGTTATGATAGGAAAGTGTATCACAACTTGCTGTGTATGGGGCTGTGTAGATGCAGACCACACAGAGTGCCCATGGTGAACCCTGTACACCACTGAAAACACCTACAATAAGCATGTAAGCATCAGAACTGGACCATGGAGCAACAGAATTCATCTGATGAATCACATTTTCTTTTACATCATGTGGATGGTTGGGCGCTTGTATGTCGATTACCAAGCTGGTGGAGGCAGTGTGTTGCTCTGGGCAATGTTCTGCTGGGAAACCTTGGGTCCTGGAATTCATGTGGATGTTACTCTGACACGTACCACCTAACAAAACATTGTTTCAGACCAAGTACATCCCTTCATGGCAACGGTACTCCCTAATGGCAGTGGCCTCTTTCAGAAGGATAACACTGCAAAAGTTGTTCAGGAATGAATTAAGAAACCTGACAAAGGGTTCAAGGTGTTGACTTGGCTTCCAAATCCCCCAGATCTCAATCTGATCAAACATCTGTGGAATGTACTGGACAAACAAATCCAATACATGGAGGCCCCACCTTGAAACTTGCAACATTTAAGGGATCTGGTGCTGATATCTTGGTGCCAGATACAACAGCACACCTTCAGAGGTTTTGTGGAGTCCATGCCTTGATGGATCAGAGCTCTTTTGGTGGCACAAGGGGGACCTACACAATATTAGGCAGGTGGTTTTAATGGTATGGCTGATCGGTGTATATAACATTATTGTATTATATTATTATATGTTATATTATATAACTAAATAGATATATGTACAGTGCCATTGTGTTACATCACTACTAAGTATCGATTTATCTTAATGTTAGTTTGGGCAAACCTCACAATAATGAACTCAAAACATTCTCCAGTGTGAGGATAAGTGAGAACGTAGCTTACATGAGCACCAGGCAAAAGACTTCTAATGTAAAATAAGGTGGCAGGGCTTCCAAGCACTGACAGTTAATATCAGAGAGTGCAAAACTCTCATGAAATTGTCTATCGTTTCAGATTCCTGTATTGAAATGTCTCATCTGCCATTTTACTGGGGGGAAAATGGTCTTTTGATGATTAATATTAAAATGCAGCGTTCCTGTGCAAACGTTTTGAAGGCTGGCGGGTCTGCTGCTATTTAATGTGTGACTTATGTGTGAAGTTTTGCTGTAATTGTTGTTGTCTGACATTTCACATAATGGCTTTGATTTGAGATTTTTTTTTTTTGCCTACCTTTTGTTGTTTTAACAGAGCAGTGTAGATACATGTACAGATACATGCCTTGATCATAAATTCGAGCTAGATTTTCACACATTGCAGATTTCGTCAGCTCGTCTGCTTTGGACACTTCTGAGCATGTAGAAAGTCACAGGTTGGTAAAGAATAACCCCAAGAACAGATAGGGTTGATGAATTGGCATGCTGAAAGTGACACTGGAGACTTCAAAGAAACACTAATTTGACGATTACACTATCTTGATAGAAATGCTTTCAAACCAGCCTTTCATCTTCAAACAGCCGGACAAAGCAGGACCTCAGATGAAACATTAAAAAGGCTCTTTTCAAAATATTTTGAAGGCAGGCAAGTTTTATGATGGTTTTATTTGAGAATAACTGTTTGAAAGGGCTCCCCAAAGAGATTTCATATATCGATTGCAAACAAAGGGCATTTTATGTACTTGAGCCACAGAAAGAATAATAACAAGACGTCAAAATTTTTTTGCAGTGTAGCAATAATATTAATAGCATTAAATGCAGGAATTGGGCCTCAGGCTGTGAATATTGTATATTATTTCTGTTCTGCTTCTCTTTTCTCTGACAGATAGCTATCAAATCTTCAACAGCCAGAGCTGAAGCTGGCGAAACACCATGAAGTCTGTGGATTGGGCTGCGAAATCAGCATGACCGATATAGTTGTCGGAACTGCTGAGCTGCGAATGTGTACAACAGCAAGGTTTGATATTTGTATCATTCTTCTTGATATGGATTTCTGTATATTTGTTCCACTGTATTCTACAGATTCTACATAAAAGTCAGCAAAAAAAAGTCTTGTCATGTCTTTGAGGTCTGAATGGACCTGAGACCAAAGTAAAAGAACCACCTGTGTGTTATTTTAAAAGCAGAATGAGAACATGTTTTTTCTTTTTTGTTTCTAGCAATACTTTATAGGTCTCCAGTTACAGCTTTGGGGTTTGAGATTTTTTTAATATACAGTAAGTACAGCAGTGGAAATCCCAAGCAACCATTATAACAGTTAGGATATTTATTTCTGAGTTCTTAATAAGAAGTTCTGATGAGAAATTTATTAAAAGTCGTTCAGCACTGGGCCCGGTCTCTATTCGCTCCTTTCCCTGGCCGACTGCTAGAATATGACTGAGAAAAGTTGCTTGAAATTCCTACCCATTTACAAGTCGGGGGTCTCATTAATTTACAGTAAGATTATATCTCTTCTCGATTCAGCCTTGGAGAATAAAGTGCAATGGGAGTCGGAGCGAAATGTGAACTTAGCTGAAGATTGGTGGACTGAAGTACTTAAGAGAGTGAACTCTTCCTCTACCTGAGCTCATTTTAATACTATGCAGTTTAAACTTGTTCACAAAGCGTACATGTGCAATGCTAGATTAGCAAATATTTTTTCGCACATAAAGCTTGTCTTTGATGTACTGGTGAACCGGCTGACCTTTTCCATATGTTTTGGACTTGTTTAAATTCTTGTCCGCTGTTTGCATTGTTTGGAGTACCGGCCAACCATCTCTCTTGTAATTTCCAGGTAATTAATGCCCTGGTTTGTACTTTTCTCTTAGCCAAGAGAAGGATTCTGATTAAGTTTTGATTTTTATTTAAAAAAAGAATTATTTAGGTTAGCAGAGTGATTTGGACAGTGCTGGCAACCTTTTAATAACTATTTTAAACATTTTGAAGGATCTCGATGCAGACTGAGGTGGGGTTTTTTTTTCATAATTTTTTTTTCTCTGTTTACGAATGAGGTGGGGTAAAGTGGGAGTTGGTAGTTGGTAATTTCAAGTTTACTGTTTTTCTTTTGGGTTTTCTTCAATTGTGTTGTTTGGAAAAATGCATGAAAAGAAAAAAAAAGAATGGTATTAAAAGTGTAACCTGGATTTACATAACAATGTGAAAGTTTCTCAAAACTAGGTCTGTATTATAATCATAATTTTACTACACTTCATCGTTATAGGCCAGTAAAATGGTGACGTATGTTACACAGTTATAAATGAACCCACTAGCTTATGATGATGAACCCATTAGCTTATAGAAAAAAAAAAACATTTTACCATGCATGTGGAGTGCAATTGTCTGTTGTAAATCAGCCACATGACCACTAACAATATACATTCTTCAATTTATCATACAAATTAGACATTTTTTGAGACGGTAGTAAATCACAGCCTTAGCGCTTACTATCTAGAGACTCTTACAAATAAGGATGTAGTAGCACACGCTTTGTATTGACCACAGCCGGCTTTGGAAGAAATTTCTATTCTTTTCCAGATCGTATTCCCGATAAGAAGCATAAACTGTTTGCTGTGGTGTAGCCTGCATTTACTGGACTGAATCACAGCATTGCAGTCTGCCAGTGCCCTTCTCATGGGTGCTGTGTTCAATACAGTAATCCCCCAAAAATTGCAAATACTCTCGAAGACTCATAAAGGAGTCCCTTTATTGTTCAGTAGAGAGCTGGGAGCATACATGTTGTAGCACATCGGCATCCATGCAGGCTTTCTAATCGATCTTGTTCTACATTGCTAATGAGTCATCCATATTAGTGCTTGCAGGCTCTCAGAAGGGAACAACATCCTCGTCTTATCCCCTCACTGCAGGCGTTCATTAGCATTGAACAGTGAATGTGTCCTGGCACGTATGCGGCCAGTACTTGCCTTGCATGTGGAGCTGAATAGTTAATGTCTTGTAGGGAGGCCATGTTTGCTTGTTTTGTTCTTTGTTGGGGATGTTGGAAGAGATTTCAACCACTGCAGGTTCCACTGATTTTTTCTTCTCTCATGGCAACTCACCAGAATGAGGGTTTTTTTTTTGTCCCTCACACCACATACACTCTTAAGGCTTTCTTGACTTTATATTTTACTTTTACATTTATGGCATTTGGCAGACACCCTTATCCAGAGTGAATTACATTTTATCTCCTTTATACAACTGAGCCGTTGAGGGTTAAGGGCCTTGATCTGGGGCCTAATAGTGGCAGCTTGGTGGGTGGTGCTGGGATTGACCTAACGATCAGTAGTTCAATGTCTTAACCACTGAGCTACCATAATTTTTTCTGTGGCAACCATCAGCTGAGGACATAAACCATGAATTTGCTTTAAGGGAAGAACATTTTGAATAACTAGCTGTCGGTCAGAGCACTCAATAGGGGTCTTAGGCTTAGATGCTCCACCTATGGCCCCTGGACTATTGGATAACTTTTGTACACTTTGTTGGCCACAATCTTTAAAATCTTGGTAGTTGCACTCAAATTATCTACACTTGCATGTACATGTACTTCTATGTGCCATGTTTTTATTATATACCACATAGAAGTACATATACAAGTACCTGGTTTTCCCAGGTACTTGTATATGTACTTCTATGTGGTATATAATTCTTCAACTTAAATTTTCTAATTTCAAATGTGATAGAATGCATTAAATACAAAAGGTTTCCTTTAAGAGCACCATGGTGTGATCCTGAGCTCGGGTAACTGTCTATTGGAATATTGTGTGGTTCTTCTTTCCTCTGTGAGTCCTCCACTTTCTTCATACCTCCCACAAATATGTAGGTGGATAGGTTACTTTAAATTGGCCCTAGGTGTTAATGTGTGTGTAAATGTGTATGCATGGTGTCCTGCGATGGACTGGTGTCCCGTCCAAGGTCTATTCCTGTCTCAAGCCTAATGTTCCCAGGTTTCACCATGAATATGACCAGGATACTTTATTAACACAATGTTACTGAAGATGAATGAATACGAGGATGAATTTTCCATTAAGGACACATCACATTAGAGCAAAAAAAAAATATCTAAATAAATATCTAAAAAATATATAACGTCAAATGGAATTTTATATGACGTTGTTCTGCTTGTGCAAAGGGACGCACTGGGACTCTTTCCCATTAGGTTTCTTTAAAAGTTTGATTCCAAAGTTACAATCAAAATACACTAGAGAATGGTTGCTGGGTACATTTTTAATAGTCCAACCAAATTACCACAGCTTCTATGACTTGGGGTATTACACATAACACATATAAAGATGTTTTCCCTCTTATATCTCTGCATGTTTGGTCATTTTCTTACTTACTACCCCTTCCACCTTTCTCACCTTTCTCACATCTCTCTCTCTCTCTCTCTCTCTCTCTCTCTCTCTCTCTCTCCTCATCACTGCTGTAAGGACTTACTGCCATGTCCAGCTCAGTCTGAAAGGACAGTCTGTGCACAAACAGTCCAAAGGCAGCCTGGTAATGACTTCAGGGCCTGTGGACCCTTGCTTTGATAAGTGAATTTGGATGTCGAATGCTTGGAAGCAAAGGCCTGTTTGAAACACCTCTTTGGCTGAGCCCTTCACCATAGCCGAATCCCATTATCTCACAGGTGTACTCTTTCACAGGCAGATAGAAAAGTGGGTTGTCACTCAGTGGAAGTGCTTTGTATGCCTGCTGTTCATTTGTGGTCAAGTCTTTTTTTCCCCCCACCTGCTCTGTATTTCTCTCTGGACTGCCTTCGGGTCCGAAGATGCCACTTTTAGTGTTACACATAACCATACAGATTAGCACAAGAAACACAACTGTTCCAAACCACTTGTTGTACATTGGCACCAAAATATGATTTCCTTCGATCTCTTGTGCTGTTTGGTAAAACATCCATCGGCATATGTGTATTGGAGTGTGTACATTTACTCATGCTTTTCAATGCTCTTTAGCTTTAAGAAACACCAACTAGCATATTGACTTTATTTTTCTCTTTGAACAGAACAAATGCAACATACAAAAGACACACACTTTTCTCGGAAACTTTCAGGACCTCATGTACTAAGCCACATATCAATATCAAGGTCCATGACCTAGATACGGCCCTCCATGGCTTTTAATTAGATCCGCTAATAAATTCTGACAATCAAATGAGTGTGACCCATGCAGTGGTGTTTATGGCATATTATGAATAATTATAACCTGAAAAATTCTACTTTTTAGGTATGGTGCACATACACTTTGGTCTCCGGAGTGCCTACCAACCCACAAACATGACACAACAGTCAGTTGTTTTGTGGACTGCCTATTTCAGAAAACATGAGCTTAAATTCTCTGCCATTTCCTACATCACAGATGGGCCCCTTGGAATGATTCCATGCTCCATCTGAATATCTTCACATAGTGTATCTCCATCCACAGCTTGAGAATCCGTGGGTAGGGCAGCCTGTGCCACCAGTCACCAGCAGGGATCCTAGTCAGTGAGCTATGAGAGCAAGCACCACTGGTTCTCAGAACTCCAATTCCCAGATTCCTCTGGGATGCCTAGGTCTTTGGCTCGAGGTAATTTGTTGGGGACTTTATTTGTCTTGTTAGAAAATGAGAAAATAGATCTGAAAAGAGAAAAGTTTGTACAGATAAAAGAAAAGAAAAGGTGGACTGAGAGAAATGAAGTAACCTCTCCATTCAAGAGTTGTTTTATATTGGGTTTTGAAAGCACTTTACTTTGTTTGAGCACGCCACTTTGGCATATCTTTTGTTTGGCTTTTCCCACCTTTTACCCCCCTACCATTTCTATTCTATTTAGTTTTTTTCCATTGATTTTCAGCGCTTGCAGGTAATGCAGTGGTAAAACGGAGAATTACCGTTTTCCACACAAGCACTCTTTTTTAGTTTCTTTCTCCTACACATGCATACATAACCACACCAAGACAGGCAAATAGGCACACCACATAGGCATCCCCCGTGGCAAAGGATAGTTAGTACCTGAACAAAGTGCATTCTGACAAACTGAACACATGGAATACGTGGAATTCTGCACAAGATTTGCTGATTCAGAATTGCAGAAATTCAACCCTCATCTCTCCACAAATCCATTTGCAACTGATATCGACACCGAGCCTAATCACCTGCAGTTGGAACTGATTGAACTGCAATGTAACGCTGCTCTGACGATCCAGTACCAGTCAGCCGGGGCTGCTGAGTTTGCACCTCTACTCCGCAAATCAATGCCACAGCTTCACCTTCACGCTGCATGCATCATGTCTATGTTCAGAAGCACCTACCTGTGAGAACAGATGTTCTCCGTAATGAAACTGAACAAGACGTCCCACAGATCCCACCTCACGGACCAGCATCTGTTTTGAAAGTGGCCATGGCAAAGGACATTAAAGAGCAGATGAGATCATTTCTAAGAAAAGGTGCAGAGTGTCTGGGAAGAGGTGAAGTAAAAAGCAAGCGCAATGCCTCTTCTGATTAGGTTTGATATTGTAGGCTATACTGTTGTCTTTTTTTGTTTCCAAAGTAAGCCAAAACTTGTTTTTCTGTAAACCATGACCTTATTTGTTGGTTTGTTAAAGACAAACATACTAGGATATAAATGTCTTTTGTTTATTGTGCAGTTATCATTATATACAAAAAGCTGTTCAGCACAAACACTATTTTGCTTTATTATTCAGTTTTGCTGGTAACGAAGATCTTATGCAAATGTGTTTTGTTGACTTCTATAGTTATTTAATGCCATTTTGATTTATTAATCAATCTTATTTGTTATTTTGTTACAGACAAAATTTGGCTACTGTGATACAAATGCAGTTTGTTTAATTGTGCAGTTATTTTTTTATACAAAAACATTGTTCGGCACTTGAAAAATACTATTTTGCTATATGTTACAATCTGGTCTAGGATCAGACCAAAATAAATGGGACAGAGGAGTGTAAACTGTTTTCGTAACATCAAAAATGAAGAAAAACACAACACATTAATTGCGAATTGTAAGTTTGGAAATGTATTGAAGGAAACCTGGCATATACCTTCAGGAGTGACCAAAGCCGATTCTCAATCTTGTGTTCTTGAGAAACATTCATGCCATTTGGTAGATGCCCTTATCCATTTAATCTCATTACACAATTTAATCTCATTTACACAGCTGAGCAGTTGAGGGTTAAGGGCCTTGCTCAGCTTGATTTGAACTCATGACCTTCTGGTTAGTAGGCCAGCATCTTAACCACTGAGCTACACTGCCCCCTCATTAAGAAACTTTATCAGTTGCAGCCCAAGTACTGTTCTAGTCAAAGGTCTACACCTATCCAAGTACAGTTCAAATGCCTCGATGAGTTCTTGCTCTGCCCATATTATCAACGATGCACCGGCGGGTGACTTGTGTGGACTTGGGACTCAGCTCAGCATGATGGCAGAGGAGAAAACTTCAAAATACTACTGTTCTTGTGTTATGCAATAAAGTTATATGATTTTTTTAGGCAAAAATGTCATTATTTAAACTTCAAGTATGTGGTTGATGAATGTTTTGCTGATAATTTTGGGGACATCAAGTATGTCACGTGCACTGCTGTTCCAATTGCAGAATGACGGTACAGCACCCTTCAGTCCTCAGGAGTTTATACACGTGAGTCGAACTTACCAAGTCTGTACTACCAAGTACAAACTTGGCACACGTTTTGGCATAATAAATGAACCCCAAACTGCCTCATACACAACAAACACTAAGTTCCCTGTTTACAAAATAAAACAACAAAAAGACAATCACTAGCCGAACTCCCTCGCTAAATATAAACAGAGACAAACACCCACATCCTAACAAAAAATGACAGTCAACCCTGCACAAACTGGTATACCAATATTTACAATATA
>JAOVVH010000034.1:11918296-11929386 GCA_028566435.1 Scorpiodoras heckelii | reverse complement strand
ACACACACACACACACACACACACACACACACACACACACACACACACACACACACACACACACACACACTCCAATCGCTTCTTCATCGTGAACTCATTCTTAAAAACATTCTTAAATTTACGAGTGTTTCCTAAAACCCTTCATAACTAATGTAATACTTAAACTTGATCATAAATTTAAGAGTACTCTCACCCATTCGTAACGCACTAAGTACTTCTTAACTTGAAGTTCACGCGCAGTTCTACCTCAAAAACAGCAGAGGCTATTAATTTTCCATGAACAAAACTGACTGACTCACCGCTTCCATGTATGACAACAATGTATTTACAAATGCATTAAAACACGAATTCATGAAAATTAACATTTCATTGTGAAAACATAATTGCATTGCGTGCAGTACATCCAATGCCAACAAAAATCACATCTACTAGCTTGAATTATGTACTGAATATGTTCCTAGTATGAAATTAACTTCGACTTCACTTCTCATGGTGTAGTGGGTCACGTTACAGCCTCCTACTATGAAAGTCCTACGTTCTAATCTGAGCATAAATATGCACATAATATTTCATTTTATTCCACGGTTTATATAATTTTATTCAAACAATTCAACTTGTTTGAAGTACATGAGATAAATTCTTTGCTAAGAAATGGCAACACATTGGCCTATTAAGCTTGTTATCACTTAACCAATCAAATTGACTAATTAATCATTTACACAAATTAGGAACCTAGATTAAGGGTATTAGTGGTGCTTGTGTGCTGGTGTGATGAACATGGCAGCTGTACAAAGAATATTGTTTCTATATCAGAGATGCCATTTAAGGCAAATCGTCTTAATGCAGCTACCGGTTAAATATCAACCCCCCTGATTTCAAATTATTATTATTATTATTTTTTATCTTATAATTATTTTCCTAATGATACTTTTCTGGTATTATAATAATAATAATAATAAAATGCATGTAAATCAGTGGTACAAGTTTTCAACTTTCCAGCACAGATGCAGAGGCGGAGTCTCTCAACAAAGAACTACTTAAAACTCGTCCGTAATTTTGGAGACTAAGAAGAACCGATGTTTTTAAGGTTATGCCGTTCATAAAGTTGTTCGTAAAACATCAAGATTAATCATTTAATCAAAATGCACCCCAGATCTTTACCCCTTCTCACTGGAATAACGAAAATAAAGCACCATCCAAGAAATCTGCACAAGAATTTCTAAATACATTACAAACATATGTCTTTCAGGGTGGAGTTTTACATTTAACATACATAACCTTCATATGACCTCAACTCTGGAGAGTATAGCAAAGACATAAGTGTGAAAAGCAGCTCATTTGATCTCAGATTTACTCTAAATTGGGCACCAAGTTGAAAAACCTAACGGTCTAAATGCTTCTAAGGTGAAACTTCAAGATGAACCTACATATAATTGCAGCGCAGCCAGTTTTCTCGCTACACAGATCACAGATTTGCCCTCTTTTTCCCTTTCACAGTCCTGGCGAGTAAATTCTATTTATTTACTGACAAATTACAGTGTACAGGGAACGTCAGCATATCTGAGGCTTATCGCAGATCAAGCACACTGTGTAAACTAACCTTGTTATTTGACTCTAGGCCTCCTCTCCACACCGTCTTCAAGCCCCAGCCAAACTTTATTAAACGGTTAGTAATGGGCCGAATGAGTGACATTAAAAGCTTTCTGGGCTTTGATACTACAATAGCTTTTCATTAGAGCGGAGCTCTTCACAAATGTAATGGTCACAGTGGTTTGCTTTCAGAAAGCTCATTCAAGCGCATTGCAGCCCCCCCTAACACCCCCCACCCCCCAGCCCTCTGCTGATTTTTTTTTTTTCCTGTAATGACTTAATGCCTTAAAAGCAATGTTTAAGATGTCCAAAACATTTCACACGCACACACACAATGGGGAAAATTATTATGGGTGGTTATGTCTTCACTTAGTGACTAACTGAAAATCGTGCATGCCTTTTTTGTTCATAGTTAGCCACCTCTTTCCTTTTTGAGTTATGCTGCATACAAGAACCAGAAGGGACCTTGTTCTCCATTTTCTCTTCCTGCATTCGCTGATTAGATAGCCTACTTCGCTTTGCAGATAACAGTAATGAACGCTGGGGAAAAAGCATGTAGTTGTCAAACTTAGCCGGCGTGTGGTGATAAATCGTCCCAATTAGCCATCACCTTCAGAAAGTGACCTCGTGTTTACTCAGGACGTGCCTCATTTGCAACTATGGCTTGTGGTGTGTGGAAAGGACATGATGTTTGATGAAACTAAAAGCGGATTTTCAGGGGGGAAGTGATAAGCTGGCGTTTCTGAAAGAGGGTTAGGAGATAATTTCGTAGACGTCCATTTGATGGATTAATCCACAGAAAGTTTCTCAAGTCCTTTTTTGAAGTTTATAATGTCTTAGAATAAAATAATTCGTATGCATTATTCACTGTAAGACTTTTTTTTTTTTTGCATAGCTAAATAAACATTGAAGAGTGGATAACAGTACAATCCAACCATTAAATAATCACAGCTCATTGTTATGCCTTTTACAAGTAGACAGTAAAAACCGAATTGTACTTCCTGGTTACAATGTACTGTGGCGACTGGTGTGGAGGGTAAGGACCAGGCAGAAGCAGCATGTTCCCAAGAGAGGCTTTTATTGCTCTTTTAAGGAGAACACGCCTGCTAACACAGGCCAGAACAGGAACAAAAGGAATAACCCCCCCCTTTTCCCCTCCCCAACACATTCCCCAGAATAACCCTCCCGCTCATGCTAGGTAACACACTGCCGCAAGGCATGCTGGAACCAACGCATAACCCTGCCCCCAAACACAAACACACACACACACACACACACACAGTGACAACAATCACAGTACTTTTCTATTATATTCCTAATGTATTACAACTCTACATTCAGCTCTTCTTTATTAGTCATATTATATTATACTGCATTGATTTTTGCTCATGTTCTGGTATTCCAAATTAGATTTCCCCAAATTCTGTGGGATGTCAAACCCTTTCCATTTTTTGCAGCTAGTCACCAGGTTAAATTCCATGGACTGAATTTATTTAATGAGCATAGTCCTTTGTGTTTAAAATACAGAAAAATGAAGCTTTTTCTATACAATAATGTAGTTCTTTCATAGAGGCTTTTTAATCTCTGACTTACGTCAGATGGTGCACATTTTTATAATTGTATTAAATTAAATGGCAAACAGGCTAATCACTTTATGTACTTATTATCTACTATTTACTTAATATAAAAATATAATAATGGTGATCATGGTAGGTTGTGATGCTACTACAACCATCTATTTCTACACAGCAAATCCCCGGTCTTAAATGAACACCCAGAGTGGTGATTTAACACCTTACAGTGTTTATGTAACACCAAGTGGGTGCTAATTCAACTCTCTGGGTGTTCATTTAAGACCGGTGATTTTGCTGTGCAGGATGGCATTAGTCTTTCATCCTTGTCAGTCACAGAGACACTAGCCAATCATGTTCTTCTGTAAGCTCAGGTACACTGAAGTACCAGAAAAAACTGGTACACCAGTTAATACTTGGTAGGTCCCCCACGGGATCTTGGAGGGAACGTTGCACAGTCCTCACACTGATATTTGTTGAGGCCTCAGCAATGAATTCCGATGTTACTTAAGACAGGGTGTTACACACCTATCACGTGAAACGATACTTGCCAGCCGACGTTGCTCACATTCACCCAGAGTCTTTTTATGGCCACACTGCTGTCATACGTTTGAGGTTTTGCTGGATTCTTGTAGTCACGGTAACACCCCAGAAATGCTCCTACGTGAAAATCCAAACTTTGTTTCTACCTCTGAAATGCTACGACCCATCTCACAAGCTCCAACTATTAAACCGCACTGAAAATCGCAAAATCGTGATAACTTGCAATTCTCACAGTGGAAACAGCTCCAGAAGCTTCCATAGATGTCTACTGCTTTAAATATATATACTAGCGGACGCAACCAATGATGTGCATAGGTGGTGTTGCTATGTATTTTCCAGTTTTTATGGTACTTCAGTGTATGCAGAAGAGGGTAGATAGCATTTTCTTCTAAATTTGATGCAGGAGTTTGAAAAGATGTGGTTGTCTCAGAGGTGTTTGCCTTCACCTCGGAGAAAAATGAGATGACCGACTGGATTTGCTTCCTGGATCCCTATGAGAACTGGATATGTTAAACTTGTGATTTCAGGTGATTTTGGAGTGGTTAATGATGGATCTGTTTGTGCTGCTTGTTATGTGTCATCATAGCAAAAATAATGTATTTTGATTATAAGTATATAAGTGTAGGCCAACTGCGCAGTGAGAAAAACAGTGTTTTTGAATTCTAAGGATTTCTGTCAAGAGACAAAACAGAGAGTGTAAGATGAACCCTTTTCCCCCCTATTTGGTTAAGGTGGATTTTGCTATACTATATGATTATGGCTGTGTTTATCAGAGAACTTTCTTATTTGTCAAAGCTTGCCGCGAGACTAATTTAAATGCTAGCATCCCTAATGGCACGAATAAATGTTTTGTATATTTTCAGAAAGCACATTAGGTTTGGGCTTGTAAAAATCCGTCAGCACTTTGTTCATCTCTTGGGCGAGATGTCTCTGTGGATTGACGCTTTCTCGCTCATCTATTCCTTAATATCAAACCAATGAGCAAAGCCACAAGTTCACATCTCCAGAAAATGATGGCAATTTTGCATCTCTTTTTAATCCGTCCCCAGTAAATTTAGTCACTGCTTATCTAAAATGATCATAATTTAAGACAATTTGGCATAATGGAAATGTTGACAGGTCCCTGCTCAAGGGAAGGGAAATAAATAAATAAAGGAATAAAAGACGGTGGGGAAAAAAATGCATAAGCTTCTGGCAATGCCAACAGACGTACATAGCGAGGAGCCAAATGTTTAGCATTCACAGCAGGAGTAATTACGGGCTTGGGCCGAGGTTATTGTGCCGTTTGTTTTGCCGTGCATTTTGTCGGGGAACAGAATGAGTGGGGTCAATTGGAGGGCACATGCCATCTGCTGGACCAAACCCTATAATTCCACACTTCTAATCATGGCTATTCTTCACAACAAGTAAAAAAAAAAAAAAGAAAGAAAGAAAAAACAAAAAACAAAATGCTGGGCTGTTACTTAGAGAGAAAATAGTGAAAGTGTCTCCATACATTATGTTTATCTGTGTGCTATAGAATACACACCGACACTGGTGATTTCTCTCACCTTCTCTCGCCATATATCACTTAAACACATCACATTGAGTGCACTACAGCTACTTGTTCTCATAAACGATGTCTCTTTCGCACTTAATCGCTCACTCAGATCTCAATCATGCCCATGCTTCCAAATCACTTACTTCTTCAGTGCTTTTTTTTTTCTCTAACTCTTTTCCCATCAATTTTGGACCAACAGTGAATAGCAGCCGATTTACTGGAAAGGATGTTGAAAATGTTTGAAATATCAGTAGCATAAAACAAATATGTTAAAGGTAAATAAAGTAGCCCCCCCATATTCAAACTACAGGACTACTAAGGTTCTGTAATGTCACTGATGTCTGATCCCAGAGTCATAAAATTCCACAGTGAAAGATTATGTTAAAGGAAAAGCGAATCATGTTGATACCCACAGCATCATGTACTGCAAATGTTGTAGAGATCCTCGCAATTGAGACAAATCACACACAATCCAAGGCATACTGAACATGTTTACGGTAATCTGTGGCCAAGTTTCGCTCAAACAAAGGCATGGCTCGGTCAGCCATAACATAAAAACCACCTGCCTAATATTGCATAGGTCACACTTGTGCCCCCCAAAACAGCTTTGACCCCTCAAAGCATGGATTCCCAAAGACCTCTGAAGGTGTGCTGTGGTATCTTGTTGGACCTTGTGACCTGGGGCCTCCATGGTTCTGACTTGTTTGTCCAGCACATCCCACTGAAGCTCAATCAGATTGAGATCTGGGGAATTTGTAGACCATGTTAACACCTTGAACCCTTTGTCATGTTCCTCAAACCATTCCTGAACAATGTTTCAGTGTGGAAGGATGTATCATCCTGCTGAAAGAGGCCACTGCCATGAAACTACTGTTTGCCATGAAGGGGTGTAATTGTTCTGCAACGATGTTCGGGTAGGTGTTACATGTCAAAGTAACATCTAACATGAATGCCAAGACTCAAGGTTTACCAGCAGAACATTGCCCAGAGCATCACACTGCTTCTGCCAGCTTGCCTTCTTCTCATAGTCCATCCTGGTGTCTTCTTTTCCCCAGGTAAGCAATGCATATGCACCCAGACGTGCACGTGATATAAAAGAAAACGTGATTTGTCAGATGAGGACACCTTCATCCATTGCTCCATGGTCCAGTTCTGATGCTCATGTGCTTATTGTAGTCTGTTTTGGTGGTGTACAGGGTTCACCATGGGTGCTCTAACCGGTCTGCAGCTACGTAGCTCCATACGCAGCAAGCTGTGATGCACAGTGTGTTCTGATACATATCTATCATAACCAGCGTTAACCTTTTCAGCAATCTGTGCTACCGGAGCTCTTTTGTGGGATCAGACCAGATGGGTCAGCACTCATCAAAGATCCTTGGGCACCAATGACACTGTCACCAGTTCTCCGGTTGTCCTTCCTTGGACCACTTTTTATAGGTACTAACCACTGCATACCAGGAAGACACCACAAGACCTGCTGTTTTGGAGATACTCTAACCCAGTCATCTAGCTATAACAATTTGGCCCTTGTCAAAGTCACTCAGATCCTTACACATGGCCATTTTTTTCTGCTTCCAACACATCAACTTCGAGAACTAACTGCTCACTTGTTGCTTAATAAATACCACCCCTTTACAGGTGCCACTGTAATGAGATAATCAATGTTATTCTCTATACCTGTCAGTGGTTTTAATGTTATGGCTGATCATGAAATATCTACTTTATACTTATTATTCACTAAAGATTGCACAAATCCAATAGCCAGTACCCATGAATGGTTTATCAGATATTGGAGAAAACATATGACATATCATATATCCTGTAATCAATAACAAAGTCTGCTATTGGATTTGGAGAACACATTTCTTTTCAGATCTGTAAATGTTTACATATAAAGAGACAATGTTTTTTGTTAATATTGTTTTTATTAGACTTATACCTTATACTTTATTCCATTTATCTTTAGAATGACAGTGATTTTTGTGTGAAAAAGCTTTTTTTTAATGCTTCACTGTCAGCAATGCTCAATTTAATGTTCAGAGCTTCAGTACCAGCATTAGTACAGGGAAAAAAGGTGCCATCTCTCTAATAGTCACATTCATGTGTGCGTTTTGAGCTGTAAGTGCACTCTAAACACTATATCAAACCATTTCAGCTACTTCACCTGCATTTATTTCAATTCAAAAGACAACATGTTTACCATGGCTTTCAAACCTTTAAGGAATTTCAGCAAAGATTGTAGCTAATAATAACTGAAACCAAAACTAAGGTGATTTCAACCCTTGTTACATTCCCGCCATCTCTTATTTATGCTCCCATCTGTGCATGAACACCTGCCACCAGCAGGATCCCCAATCATGGCAAGAGCTTTTGTGTGTCTGTTTCTAATGACTAGATCTGAAGATCTGAAACATCAGGCATTTTAAAATACATTTTTCAGAGGTAATTGCTATAAAAGCTACACAATACTCTAGATCTGCGAAGAAGCTGGAGTTAAACACTATCAGCTGATCTTTCTTTGAGCGGTAGATGGACACCCATGCTCCAGATGACACCAGAGGAAGGTTCCTCCCATCTGTCCTGTCTGTTCCCCCTAATAAGGAAACCTTCTGTCAGAGTGCTGGCACATGTTTATGGTCAAACCCAGTGCCACCTGTGCTAACCCACCTGCCCATAGCATATCAAGTCCACAGAAGATAATAATGTAGAGCGATTGTCCTAACTGTTGAAACAAAGAATTCTTTTTTTCCCCTGCATTTATTGCTATTAATATGTATGACTCTTTCTGTTCCACGCTGTATTACCTTCAATGGTAACACTTCCTATGCATCCAGTATTCATAATGCATTAAATGTCATATAGCATCCTATAATGACTGCCATAAGCCTGTAAAATTACTCCTAAGTAGTTACAGCTAAATACATAACGCTTTATAAAGTAAGAGTGATAAGACTTTATAAAGACAGGTTTCACAATGCATTAAAATACTCATTCATAAGAACATTACATATACTAATGTTGTAATGCATTATAACTAGTGCTGCCACGCACTAAAAATTTTTAAATTGCATTAATCGTGCAATTAATTTTTAAAATCATGTATTAATCGCGGTTTTAACGCACATTTTGATTTGTGTTGTACATGCATGGAGGCATCGTAGGACCATTGAAAATGTTGTTGCCATTTATCACTGGTCTATTTTAAGAGAAATGACTGTTGAATGTTGTCTCATTATTCACTTGACATTATTTGATAAAAGTGAAATATTAAAGATGACGGACATCTTTTCATTTTTTTAATTAAAAAAAAAGTTTTTGTATTTCGTTCATCTGATATACTGATTAGAGTTGGAGTTTAATTAAAGGCATAGATTTGCCAATCTAAAGTAGAGTAACGCAGCACGTTGCAATTGAAGAGTAAGTTTACATTCCAACCAAAACATACATTAAAAAGTAAAAAAATAAAAACACCCACAGTTCATAGACGTTTCATCACATTTATTTCAAAAGTGCCTACAGCATACAAAACGAGTCTGAACAGTGCTGTTTGATTCATCATGTTAAATACAACCGAGTGCTGTAATGACGGCGTGATCCGGAGGCTCTCCGCTGTTGATGACGTTGCAGAGTGTTTCAAATAGAGCAGTTTTAGTGACAGAGTGACCTATGAAGTGCCCTTGGGATTCTGTACCCTGTGCAGTGTGTAGGGAGCAGGGATACAGATTGCTATTGGAATGCAGCCTAAAACGAGTAACGTAACCGTGAATTTCAGAATGTTTGTTTTCACACTGACGGCGCTGCTGGTTTGCGTAATTTAACACATTTTTAAAGTACGTTAAAATTTTTAGAGGCGTTAATTCTTTTAATCGCGATTAATTCTTTAACGCGTTAACGGATTAATTTCACAGCACTAATTATAACACAGGTTTGGTTTCCTTCATGTATTATGTATAAATATATACATAATATTTATATTTATATGTATAAATACAGTATAAAGGAAATTTTATTGAAACACACTTCACTTAAAGCCTGTGATGACCTGGTATAATGCTCTACTGTGTGTTATATGCTTTTATAAATACGGTACTTCATTTGAGAAGTAAAAGCTGTATGTTATAATGCATTATAGCACATAATACATGCATTACAAAATCAGTATGTGTAATGTTCTTAAGAATGGGTTTTATAATGCTATAACTGCTTATGAGTAATTATACAGGCTTATGGCAGTCATTGTAAGGTTTTATATATGCCATTTAATGCATTATAAATGCATTCATAATGCATTATGAATACTGGATTCATAGGAAGTGTTACCCTTTCAATTTATGTGTAATTTGATTAACAGTGGTTTGGGAATCACCGGAACATTCCACTCCACACCACCAGACAGTCCATCCGGTCAGCAAGTGTTGCCAATTTTAATCTTAATGTCTTGTGTTTGTTTATTTGTTTTTGTACATTTTTGCCATTTAGCCATGTAGATCTTTACAATTCAAAATTCTGTTAAAATGTTCATGTTAAAACTGATCCTGACACAACAGCAAGTACATTTAATAATTCAAATTTATTTTTAACCCACTTGCAACATGGCAACAATTAGCATCTTCAACTCCCAAATGATTAAAAAGTATGTTTTAAAAAAAATAAAGTGATGTGACCCAGTGGCAAACATGCCTCTGTGCCAGATTTTTCTGACTGTGTTCCAGACATCAATTTCTAAATTTGTTTATATTAATAAAAATAAAACACCTTCAATAGAATAATGTTCATCGTTGAAAACACTGAAAATCTTTTCTTTGTCGTTTTGTCTGTTAAATAAAGCCTGAAGTGAATGAACCATTTTAAGAATGTGTCCCAACTTTTCTGGAAATGGGGTTCGTAGATTTCTGGAGTATTTTAATAGTTAGATTTGAAGCTATGTTTTAATTATTGTGAGGTAGCATGGCAGAAATGTTGTTTAAGAGCGGTAGGTTTTAAGTAAGTTATTCATCTGAAACATTCACGTTTGTAAATGTAATATCAGTGGGAAACTCATCTCATTTGTCTGGAGTCACGTTTAAATTTTTGGATAAACTAATGAATGAATCCACAAGTAAACTCATTTGCATGTCTTAAGTGAAAGTAGTAATGCTCAGCCCTGCTTAACAGCGGCTTAAGGAAGGAATGTCACATGGGACTCCCTGACATTACTATTGAATTAAAACACCATCATAAGTCTTTTTGTGTGTGTGAGTGTGTGTGTGTGTGTGTGTGTGTGTGTGTGTGTGTGTGTGTGTGTGTGTGTGTATGTCACACACCTGGGAATGTACCATGTCATAATAGAAGGTCAGCACATAGAAATGTCATTCAAGGAACACAAAGTTGAGGTTAACTCCACCTTAAGGTGGTTTAGGGATGCGAAAATGACATTTAGCCAATAAAGGAAGGTTGAGCTGAGCTGCAACACAAGAGCGATTGATAGCCCTCAAAGAATTTAGATAAGGAAAGTGTGCATGTGTTTTCTAGCATGTGGGTCAGTCAGTGGGGAAAATTAAAAATAATAATGACCTGATGTATTGTTGGGATTTTTTAAAAATGATCATCAGAGCTGGGAAGTAATTATGTACAGTACAATTCTTTTGACTACATTTTAAAAGACTTTTCTACTTCCTACATTTTCAAGCATTGGTACTATTCTCTATAATCATTTATCTGTATAAATCATAACATCCAACTGTTTCAAGAAGTCAGTCTAAATCTAAACTGCACCAATCAGGCATAACTTTATGACCACCTCCTTTTCTCTACACTCATGGTCCATTTTCTCAGTTCCACTTACCATATAGCTGCACTTTGTACTT
>JAOVVH010000034.1:11748856-11762111 GCA_028566435.1 Scorpiodoras heckelii | reverse complement strand
TGTCTTTGGACTGTGGGAGGAAACCGGAGTACCCGGAGGAAACCCACACAAGCACGGGGAGAACATGCAAACTCCATGATTCATTTTGAATATGTATTTTTTCATCATTCATTTATTGTCATGTTTTCTACACAATTCATTTATTTCCAGTGTGATTTTTACATGATCACTTTTTTTTTCTTACACAAATTTTTGGAGCATACTGAGCCGAATTTATTCATTCATTCATTCATCTTAACCACTTCTTCCTGTCTCCGGGGTCACGGGTGAGTGGAATTTATGATGATTCATTTATCCTACATCTTCTAAACATCCATAAAGTGTCAGTTATTTACACAATTCATTTAATTTCGTGTGATTTTTTTTTTTTACATGTATTATTTACAGTCTGAATCATTTTAGGTTGATTTTACATGCCTCATTTATATTCAGTGTAATTTTTTATATTTTAATATTTTAATTTTTTTTTTCCACAGGTGATGTTTTTCACACAATTCATTCATTTTCAGTGACTCTTTCACATTATTTATTTATTTTCATCATTTATTTCACTCGAATAATTTATTTTCCATGTGATTTTTTTTCCCACTGTTGTTTTTTTTTTTCTTTCACTGTGATTTATTTCTAATATTCCATGTATTTTCATGTTAACTTTTCACATGGGGTTTTCTGAGAAATCCATAGTACATGCAATAACATACAGCAGCTCTAAACATTTGATGAAATAGATGTGCTGTTTTAAGGATGTTATTTGAAACCAGTCAGAGGGAAAAACTAAATAATGCTTTATGTTATTAATCAAATGCAAAGACATCGTGTTTTCTCATAAAAGTTGATTAAAGTGTATAACAAACTTTTAGTGTAGTAAATAGTTTGTCTTATGTCTTCCTTCTTCTCTCATGAGCGATTCTTGTTTTCGTGTGTGTGTGTGTGTGTGTGTGTGTGTCAGAGGGGGAGTATGTGCAGATATGGAAGTCAAACGCTTAAAAGTAAACATGTAAGAGAAGTATAAATACCATCCTATCCACACTATCAACAAAGCTCTTCTTCCATTATCATCTGTAAATATTTCATTTTACACAAACGCTCTCTGACTCTACCGAGCACCATAAAACCCTCTGTACTCATCAGGTGTAATTCAGTCAAACATAATTTTACTGCATCCTGTTAGTCTGAAATGTCAGTGACGTATAATTCTCTTGTTTTAGAATCTTTACAGTTAAAGTTAGTTCCTCTAACCTGAATGATGATGCTGTGCCTCATGGAGGACATGTTATTTAAGAGGCGTGATGCATTTGCCTTTTATGTTCATTAACATCGCAGAAAGCGGGATGGCGGCGAACTGAAAAAATCAATGCAATCTCCCAGAGCTGACAGACGGGCCTATGCCTGCTTAAGCTCTTAACGGCTCCTGATTGCTCCTTCAAGCAGCCACGTATACTAGCATGCATCTTAATGCCACGCTTGCAAAAAAGAAATGGGGATTTTTCTGCTTGCATCATTATTAAAAAGACTCTGAACCACGCCGTTGTGTTATGTGACCTCATTACTATCAAGACAGCCAACAAAGCATATTTTTTCAGCCGTCTGTATTCTACTCCTTATGGCTCATATGACATGACTGTTCATTTGCTGCTGCAGGTCTTATTAGGCCTTTATTAAACGATATTAATGTTTGTACCCGGACGTGACTAGGTCAGAATTTAGATGGAAGTATTATAATTAAATGGTTCTGCTTGTATAAGAGTCTAGGTACCTTCCGGTGCAGGGCCTGAACCAATTAGATAACGGTAATTACACAAATCTGACATTTCCTTTCAGGGGTCTGTTTTAAGAATGCTACGTAATCGAGTTTTAGGGCTCGGATGAATCTGATTGGAATAAAATGCATTTTTTGGTTGAAATATTACCCAAAAAAGCAGAGCCTTACCTTATGAGCCCTTCAATCTTCAGTAAGTTCTCATTCACAATTTCATGTATTTTCAATTCCATTGAAATACTAATTACCGTTATTGAGTGACCAATGATTTAACAAGGACATATAGTGTTACTGGATGCGAAGCACAACAGCAGCCTCTTTTCCAGGTGATAAACATGAGTGAGTTAGTGAGTGAGTGAGTGAGTGAGTGAGTTAGTGAGTGAGTGAGTGAGTGAGCTACAAGCCAGGCCCATGAGGTGCTTTGCACCTAAAATCATTGTTAACTGACATATAGCAGCTGATGTTTCATTAATTTGCTTGCCTTTCTATAATCGGGCAGCATTCTTATTGACCCATTTACCTACATAGAGTTAGTACTGAATAGTAAATGCAACACATGCTGATAGAGGCCCACTGGGTCGGGAATGACACTGCCCCATGCTCAGTCTATGTGTAGGAATAGGAAAGTGTAAGTTAAGCTGATGTACAAAACCATTTCTATTGTAATATACACTGAAGTACCAGAAAAACTGGCATACCAGGTAATACTTGGTAGGTCCCCCACATGATCTTGGAGGGAACGTTGCACATTCCTCACGTTCACATTCATGATGCGGAGGTGTTCCTCTAACTCTTTGAGCGGTCTGCAGAGGCATGGGGCTGGCGGGAAGATCAGTGGGACGCCCGCCTCCTTCCGCTCCTGTCAGGGGATGCTCAGCTCGCAGCGTGTCAGCTGCCAGCCGCCAGCATTCTGGAGTACCCGACCCCCCAGCTGCCAATCATGCAGCGAGTCGGCCGGTTCCCAGAACATCGTAGGTGCTTCCACTCCCTGGAGTATAGTGAGGCTCGTTGGCCCTTTGCCTTCAGTGAGCAGCTTCGCGACGCCTGCCGGAGGTACACTTCAGTGTTTGATGGACAGTGGGCTGCGTCCGCATCTCCGGGCCGTTCTGAAATCGATGAGGTGTGTGGGGCTCACAGCTAATATGAAAAAGTGCACAACTGGGCGGGTGGAGTTAAAGTATCTGGGCTTCCACCTGGGTCATTTTCAGGTGCGGCCCCAAATTGATAAAAACGCAGTGATTGTGACCTGCCCATGATCCATGACCAAAAAGGAGGTGAGGCAGTTCTTGCAGCTGACTGACTATTATCACCAGTTTATACCAAACTATTCAGATGTCACCAGCCCCCTGATTGATTTCACTGAAAAGGGGGAACCAGATGCGGTCCATTGGACTGAGCAGTGCCAACGGGTTTTCAACCAGGTAAAAGCAGCACTTTGTGGTGGCCCTCTTTTGCACTCATCTGACTTCTTTCTCCCTTTTCTGTTGCAGACACATGCATTGGACAGAGGTGTGGGGGCCATTTTGTCCCAAGTGGTGGAGGAGGGGGGGATGCCCCGTGCTGGACATCAGCATAAAACTCTCCAACTGGTAGTGTAAGTACAGCACGGTGAAGAAATAATGCCTGGCCATCAAGTGGGTGGTTCTCACTCTCCGCTACTACCTGCTGGGGAAGCCCTTCACCCTCTGTTCAGATCTGAGAGGGGGGAAGCTGCAGGCCGGATGGCTCCCTGGTCCGAGGTGTTTGGTGGGGGTTCACCCACTGTCTTTTTACAGAAACAATGTTGTTGTAAGTTTGAGGTTTTGATGGAATTCTTGCAGTCATAGTACAGCCTTGACATGCTCGTATGTGAAAAATCCAAACTTTGCTTCTACCTCTGAAATGCTACAAGCCATCTCACGAGCTCCAACTATTAAACCGCATTGAAAATCACAAAATCATGTTAACTTGCTATTCTCATGGTGGAAACAGATCTAGACACTTCCACAGCTGTTTATCGCTTTATATACACACTGGCGGACACAACCAAAGATGTGCATAGGTGGTGGTGTTATGTATTTTGCATAGTATTTCTGGTACTTGAGTGTATATTGCAAATATTGGAAGAGTGAAATCGGGATTATGGAGTGCATCATGTCACATACACCACATAAAGTCTGAGAGAAAGAATAAAATTTATGCTGTCTTTTCCAATGTCTATTTTTTTTTCCAGGATGGGGAAACATACTTCCTGCATCTAAGACAGGTAAGCACATCCAAAACTGCTCAGGATGAGCTACTAGACTGCCTAAGGAATACTTAAACATTTTTCAATTTAATGTCTCCCCAGCCCAAGCTCAAACAGGATTTTAGACACAATTTTTGACAACATAATAAACTCTGTAATAATGAATGTCTAAGGGCAGTTGTTTAAGCAGCCAGTAAAAGTATATGAATTAAAAAGAGAGAGATTGAAATTGATCAAGTAAGAAATAAAATATTATAGGAAATAATGGGGGGTGGGGGGTGGTTTGATGAACTAGAGTTACTGTTATCACACCAAGAGTCTTTTTTTTAAACAATGGTATGTCCTGAAGTGTCATATTCCTCACAGCAATTTCTCAGAATTAACAATTTTCCTCAATTTTTTTTAATACTTAAAGATTAGCACATACTTATTATTCAATAATAGTCACATTTAATGTTGTTGAACACTGAGTGCTAATTTTGTCATCTCTCTTGCTCGTACCTACTAAACTAACTCGCTATCTAATGTAAAATTCACATGAACATGAAAAGTGCAATTATATTTTGTTTTCTATTCTTTTCCTTTATTTCAAATATTAAACGTTACACTTCAACAGCAGACAAATAACTTTATTCAGCACTCACCGTGCCACTTGACACCGTGAAGTGATTTTCACACTGTGAAAACATGTCGCTCTGCTCATCGTCTGTTGGGTTTTGTGAAGCGTTTCCACCCTGAGCAATACATTACTATGCCTTTTCCTTTCATGGTTTACTCCCTTCCCTACTCCCAGCATGTAAGAGCAATAAAATATATAGAGCAGAGCGCTGTTCAGGCACTGTCTGTGCATGAGTGGCCACTTGCAAACTTGCTAGTCTTAGCATTACTGCCATTATGTAAAAGCAATCCGATAATAGAAGCCGTAAAAAGAAACCAATCTTACCATCTGACATGCACAGAGGGTTCATTATAGCTTACGTGGTCCTGTATGTACACATATATTTTATATTCTACAGCCGGAAAATCTTTCTCTTTAAAAAAGGTAGGAACGGCACTGAGCTAATAAACAAGTCAGCTGCTTTGGTAAGCAGCGATGGATTGTTCTGAATACATAGCCTCAGGCTTTTCTCTGATCAGGCACAGTGATAATCAGCGAGTCCCTGCGAGGAAGGCCAGCTCGTAATGGCTGATTTCTGAGCCTGCAAATTGAAGCCAGTGATGAGGAGCAGCTCCCATCAACATCCACGTAGGAGAAGTGTACTTGAGCACAACAGACTATGAAAAGTAGATGTTGTTGTTCCGGAGATGTGAGGAGACACTCTCTCAAGTGCTCGTAAATGGACATGATGGCTGCTGCACTGATTGCATGAATTACTGTTTATGAGTGTTTTGGACATTGCATGATGGGGGTAGTTCTTTAGTTACAATCAGATGTTGCTCATTGCCATGTCAAGTCTGTGCTAGGTGCCTAGTTGGATTTAATGTGTAAGCACCCCCAATGAAATATTTATTAATTTGGGTACATTTGTCCACACAGATTTAATGACTTAAACCAAAAGATTGGACAATATTTACTCTTGGGACAGTTATGTGTATTCAGAGACAGGTTATGCACCTGCTTCACACATAAATTGATTTTCTGGGATCCAATTTTTTATTTTTGATTCCAATTTTTAAAAGTCCCTCTAAAAGTAGATGACTCCCACAAGGTTGCCAGTTCTTTCTTTACTACAGGTTTCTGAGATGGTCCATTTCAACAGCATCTAGACCACCACCTTTGAACATAAATAAATGCCTTTATGCCAGAAAAAAAAAAAATCATGTATATAAAATATAGACTGATGATATTTTTTCCATGTTGTTAAATGTAATTGAGTCCACACTTAAAAGCAAGGTAATTTAAAAATGAAACTTGAAAAACTTGGAAGAGAAGAGGAATGAGACATGGGAGAAATAAACATACCAATGTAATATACAGTATTAGCAACATATGTCTGTGTAAAAATAGTCCTAGCTGTAATCATTACATTAATTTGGATTCATTTAATATCATGGCTTCCAACCTAATTATTTATCAACTTATAAAGTAGCACTTGATCGAAAACAACCTATAAAAATGCATTTATTTTATAAAAATTTTATTATTAATATTAATATTTATGTATTAATATACCATTTATATATCAAATACTAATATTTTTTGTTTATTTATTTTTAAACATGGCTTCCACCATAATTATTTATCAGCTTAAAAGTAGCGCTTGATCCAGCACAACCTATAAAAATGCATTTATTTTATAAAATTATTAAGTATTAATATTTATATTATTAAATATGAATATTTATGTATTAATATAATGGTGGCGCAGTGGGCAGTGCTGTCGCCTCACATTAAGAAGGTCCCGGGTTCAATTTAACAATATATCATTTATATATTAAATACTTTTTAAAATGTATTTATTTAGTTTTAAATTGTGCTCAGACATAATTGTGCACTCATGATACAAAATTGTAGTCAGGAAATTGTAATGGGATTCTATTTATCATGATTTTATTTTACTATTATCTGTTTTGAGATAATTTTAAAAAATGGTCAGTCTTAAACAAATTGAGTCACATGCCTGAATTCAGCTTTACTTTTGATTTAGGATTGCGTGACAAGGTCATTATGTAAATAAATCCTCCATGGTAAACAAGTTAATACTTTCCGACTTCACATTTGCTACTAGACTACTAAACCTGGACTGAATTTAAAGTAAAATGCCAAAAGAGTTATAAATTCATGCCTTCATTCACTGATTTTTTTAAATATATATTTTTTTCATTTTTATTTGCAAAATTCACATAAAGCCACCACTTGTTTTCTCTTCTCTGTCTCATTCCTGCGACGACAGACCAGCCATTAAAAAAAAGATTTCCTTTTCCAAAAAAAAAGAGTGAAGAGATTGCATTTTGTTTGGCAAGAGTTCCCTGTCATGGGGCGTTATTAAAATGACCTCCAGGGATCTCATGACTGATTGAGTTTGTAAGCCTGAGACAGACCCCTTTGCATTTTGTGAGTAACCCAATTGCAGTTCATCTGCCGGGACACTGAAAGTGTTGCTTTGCTTGGCTTGAGTAATTCCTGAGATTCCCTATAAATCATCACTTGCAGTTTCATCCCCCATGGTAGAAAGTGATCTAGCAAAAATAATCACTTTCTGTACTTCCCTAGTACACAGCCGCCCTGTCAATTGAAGAAGCTCCGAGCTTTGTATTAGCGGCTAATTGCAGCTAATTGCACTGTCAGTTACTTTGTGGTTAATTTTCCTCTCTTTTTTAGGACTTTAGCTAATGATTCTTTTTATAGCTTCTAATGTGTGTTTGCCCTTAATCAAGGAGCTTATTCAAAGAAACAGTAAGAGACGTATTCTAGTAGTTTATAATCTGAGCCAGCCGGAGCATGTCCCAAATGATCACAATAAATGATTAGTTTAGCATCAGTTGCAAGTACAAAGCCCACTAACAGCAAAACATGCTAAAGACAAACTGGTCCTTTGAAGCAGCTTCCTTTTGACCAACTTTCTTTTAAATGGGTGTAACCAATATTAGCATGATTTACGACTAGCATCTGATGGTTTCTGTTCACAATGCATACATATTGTGAAGTCAGTGTTGCGGGACTCAACTGGCTCGGGAACAATCAACAACTTTATTGAACACTGAGAGAACCAGGATCAAACAAAACGTTCCTAAATACTTAAAAATGGATTTTGCATGCCAAAAAAGAAGTAAGAAGTGTGACAAAGTCTCCAGAAGAGCTGTGGCAGACAGTATGCAGGTCAGGTTGTCACAGGCTGCAACTCAGCCGGAGATATTCTGTATGAAAGGGAATTTTGGCGCAACTTTGGCTCGGAGTCATCTATAAAGAGATTGATTGTTTTGATCTGTGATTTTATCTCCTTCAGGGCTTAAATATAAGATGGAAAGATGAAAGCTGAAACTTCTTCACAGTAATGTAGCTAATAAAAAGCATGTTGTATTGGTCAGGGAAAGTACAAGTCAGAAAAACTTTGTCAGAAGTCTGCACTGTCCATCGAGGAGATAAAAAAGATAAACCGAGTGCTTTATCCCACAACAGATAAAGTGGAGATATCAGTTAAGCATTTTTTATTCAGTTCAATTTTGTAAGTTACCTGTATTGTGTTATTTTTACTTAATCAAATTTATCCAACAGCAGTTTGATTGATATTATCTGAAATGCACAATTTAAAAAAAAATGATGTTAAATATTGGCCATGTAAGCAATAGCTCTTAATAAATAACGATAAAATGAAATAAAATAAAATAAAATAAAATACTTACAGTAAGTCCAGGCTTTATTGATTGAGCTTGTATGCAGCAAAGTAAATACAGCATGATTTTGCTACATCTAAGCGAAATATAAGTATCTTCACTAGCAATTCCTCTCAACTTGCTACGTTTCGGCATCCACCACACAGCAACGCAATGTAGAGACAAATCAAGAACCTGAAGCAGGATTACAAGAAAATAAAAGACCAGGAGAACTATAGTGGATTTGATTGTGCAGAAGTGATGTCACTATATGTAAGTTCAGAGTTCGTACTGATGGTGTGAATGCAAACAGAAAAAAAGCCCTTGAAATTCTCAGTGGAGCTCCCCAGTGGGTAGTTCCTCTAAATGTTTGGTCCAAAGAACTGTTCTGGTCCAAAAGCAGCCATAAACTTGCCCAAAGGTCTTAGGTGTCTTTGGAAAAGGGAGCCGTATATTTCTTATGTTTAAGTTCACTATGGTGTGCAGTCTGTGCTGAGTTGCAGTATGTCTTATCACCTGGTACAGCTATTATCCTTTCCATATTCCACTTTTCCCTCTCCCAGTCTAAATACAATCCATACTCAGACTATAAAATGGTATAACAGACTGTATAAGAGAAAATAACCTAGCCTAAACCCTCACTACATGAGGTTAAAACATTCCCTTTGTTCGAGATTAGATTTCACTTGAATCATTATTTTATTTGCTTCAAAACATATAAAACATCTTGGTGGCCATGGACTATTTTTAAAATTCAATTTTCTACCACAGGTAAGACTTGAGGACACAAGAAGGTATTGACTGTTTATAGCTGCACGTTGGGAAATTGTGTCATTAGATAATAACCCACTTCAGAGTGGTTGATGCAAATCACAAAACCCTGTTTGTGAATATTTCCCCCTAAATGCTTATTTATTTATATTGTAATTGGTAATGATACTTATTATTATTGGTATGTTAGCTTTTTACAGTAGCTGTTATTCTATTCTCAGTGCAGAATTGTTTTGGCCTATATACAGCCATGCCAGCAAAGCTATCTGAAATAATTCACTTTAATCTAATTTGAGTTAAATTGAATTGTCATGCTTATTGTTTTCTTAATATTAAAACCACTGGGGTTCTTTCACACTTGCGACATCTTGACACTCGTTAAATCCTTGACAGTTGTTGGAGTCTGGAGGTGGTGTGAATTGGCGTGAAACTGCTGCGATGAGTATAGTACAGTATGATGACATTATAAGTAGCTTAATATGTGATGCCGCAGACCCTGACCTCGAACTCTGGTTATATTTAGACCCCACTTGCTGATTTATGCTCATCACAGTTACTGAACTGATCTACTCACACTGCATGGTACTGCAAAGACATATGTTGGTCATTTAGCATTGAGAGAACTTGAGGCTGTTGGCCTGCACATCCAACAGAGAAAGCCAAAGTTCTTCATTGAGTGCCAGGGCTAAAAAATGTACAATAGACTTGCCTCTGGTGTCTCATTTAGCTGAAAGGACATGATATCAATGAAATGAAATTCTGGCCCATTGGAGAGACTTGATAAAAATGTTACCATTTGGCCAAATGCTCCAATACGAAACAAAACTCGAAAACCACCTTGACTTGATAGCTTCAATTGCTTTCTCTCTCTCTCTCTCTCTCTCTCTCTCTCTCTCTCTCTCTAACAGTCAGTAACCACTTATCCTGGTCAAGGTCGCAGCAGATCTGGAGCCTATCCCAGGAATACTGGGTGTGATGCAGGAATCCTGTACACCCTGGATGGGTTGCCAGTTTACCATACCTGGATGCATGCCAAATAAAATTCCAATTTTAGCACAGATTTATGTGGCTGACAACATATTCTACATTTTTATAAATATAGACAAATTTAATGCTATTATTATCATATTAGCTGTGTTCAGGGGCTGCATCCTTTGAAGCATGCGGTCAATGCCGGTCTATGTAGGCGTATCCTTTGAAGGCTGAATATCCAAACCGAAATGAGACGGTCTGCTCTACAGCAGATTTCTTGTTACCAAGAGGTCCATGTTTAAACTGCGTACTGCTTACTGTGTAAACATTAGGCAGTTAACAATCGTTATGGCTAGTGTCAGTTTTACTCATATTGAAAATGGTGCTGGAATGTAACTAAATACATTCACGTTTACTCATGTTTACTGCTCCTTTGCTGACACTGCCATATTCTTGAGTCATCATCGGTGCTGCATTTCTTGGCCACATATGAAGGCACCTTTGAAATGGAACAGCCTAGTCGCAATGCTATAACGCAATCGGTCTTCAAATGCAGCCTTGAAGGACGCAGCCCCTGAACTGGGACACAGCTATTGTCTAGCTGTGTTTCCTCAAAAGGAAGATGAGTGCACCCCACAGATTGATTGCATTACCTCTGACATTTACAAAGCCCTGACAATGGAGACTCCTTCAATAAAATCTGTTTATGTAGAATGTTGAGTGTTTTTGTTTCTCTCCCCAGCAGCTCAAACATCCGTTCATGTAATGATGGCTAAACACCGCGCACCTGGCAAACATTGCAAAAGCAGCAAGGCGGCACTACTTCCACGTTTTTTTGTTTTTTTTTCTCATTTCAGGCAGGATGAAATTACTTAATTATCTCTCATTGTCTTTCAAACATGGAGCAGCAAAGAGAAAGAAATGTTTCAACATGCTTTCATCTTTTGCATGGCATTGGTTGCTCATGTTCTGGTAATTGACTGACATTAGTCAAATGTGCCAGTAATTGGATAGCTGGGTTGAAGTAAATCGCTTAGAGAAATGAGCACATTAAAGAGACACAGCTGCCTAACCAGCTGCTAAGAGCTTACTCCATATTACTGTTTCAGGCACTCACTAGGACAACTGGGTCACTACTGGCACACAAATACAGGCAATGTTTAACCTCAGGACACTGAGAATGTACCAGCTTTGCAAAAGCACCACTGTTGCTTGGGGCTTTGTTTGGTGAATGGTAGATGGCCCCAGATCAGCAATAATTGGTGAATTAACCATGGTGTTCTCAATCTAATAAGTTCAGGACTGCAAGGGTGGATTGGTGTGCTGACTCTTATACTGCAGTGCTCTGCTGGTGTTGCAAGCACAGCTAGGAAGGAATTAGATTGTGTGGATCTTGCTGCGAATAAAGACTCCAAATGTGACAAATGGCTGAGGATGTGGAGTTGAGTTACCCATGCATAGCGATGATTTAATACCAAAATTTTGCACATTTGTATTCAGAAATCAAGGTATAATTCCACACTTAAAACACTGTTCACAATCACTTTTCTTGTGTTTTATGCAAGACCCACAACAGTATATACATAAATATGACACTATTTATTAATCAGTAATGATCATCCCTTCAGAATCCACAAAGGCTTTTTGCCTGTGCGATATTAGAGCAGACAGCTGCTTGATTTTGTATCCCATGGCTACACTGAGTTCAGTGTAATGAAATAAAATGCAAAATAAACAGGTGTACTGAATCAAGTGCTATTTTATAAATTCCCAATTAATGAGATGTTAAACTGATCCAAAGTTGTAGTGATTAATGTGCTAATTATATTCAGACTCATATTAGATGTTTACTTTTATGTTTGACATCTTTTCTTTCATATATCATCATATTAAGTCTTTTTCATTTTTATGTACACTGAAGTACCAGTAAAACTGGTATAGCAGTTCATTCTTGGTAGGTACCCCACGGGATCTTGGAGGGAACGTTGCACAGTCCTAACGCTGATGTTTGTCGTGGCCCCAGTATTGAATTCCGATGTTACTTCAGACAGTGTTACACGTCTATCATGTGAAAAGATTCTTGCCAGCCGACGCTGGTCACGTTCACCCAGAGTCTTTTTACAGCTACACTGCTGTCATGAGTTAAAGGTTTTGCTGGAATTCTTATAGTCATGTTACACTCTTGAAATGCTCATACTTGAAAATCCAAGCTTTGCTTCTACCTCAGAAATGCTATGACCCATCTCACGAGCTCCAACTATTAAACCGTGTTGAAAATCACAAAAGCGCACACAAAAACACAATAACTTGCCATTCTCACGGCGGAAACAATTCTTCCATAGATGTCTATCACTTTATATACACACTGGCAGATGCAACCAATGACGTGCATAGGTGGTGTTGCTGTGTATTTTGTATAGGCTCCAGTACCAGTTTTTCTGGTACTTCAGTGTATTTTAATTAGTTATTCATTTTTATGTTACATCTAGCAGGAAAGAAAAATACACTTGATTGTTTTTCATGTTGTGGCGGTTTGATTATATTTCTGCTCAAGGAAGAAGCTTATATTAAAAGGTATTGATCTAGACAATATTGAAAAACTAACCTTGACACTTCTACTCAAAAAGAGTCTAACCCAACTCTGAATACGTATAACTTTCCCAGCATATATCTTTTAGTATATCTTTTAGACTTAAGTCACCCATTTTCAATACAGCCCACACTGCTAAAATGGGCTTGCATTTTTTAAAGAGATGGTTTCTGTCAACATATTTCAGCCTTCATATTTAATCTTAGAGAGAGAAATTGTTTCAGTGATGTTTAATAAGCTATTGTGTTCTGAGCTCAGGTCTGTTTTTGCACCGTGCTTCAGGAAAACATTATTCCATCTTTATAAATAACACAGTCACATAATTTGCTGCAGGGTGATGTCTTTTTAAGGTCCCTTCTTTCGGATGCATAGTGAATGTTGAATTGTTTGATAAACCGCCACTTCTTTATGTCATTGTTTGGGCCTTGTCATTCATCAAACAGATTCGCTACCTTCAGACTTCAGATTATATCAGACAATATGAAAATGCCGAAGGGACAGTTTGTGTTTAAAAGCATCATGCTTTAAAAAAAAAAAAAATCATGATATGTGTGTGTGTGTGTGTGTGTGAGAGAGAGAGAGAGAGAGAGAGAGAGAGAGAGAGAGAGAGAGAGAGAGAGAG
>JAOVVH010000034.1:11722509-11734957 GCA_028566435.1 Scorpiodoras heckelii | reverse complement strand
CATTAGGGGGCCATGGCGGCGTGGTGCTCACACTAGGGGAACAACATTTCCCAGTTCCCCTGGCGCTAATCAAGGTTGACAAGAGACACCTGCTTGCCAACCTACTTAAAGGGGTTTTTGAGCAGTGCCTCTTGTCGCACCTTTCTATGGTAATTTATAGTGCTATGGCGTGAGGTAGCTAGGGACAGTGGTTGGTAACTTCGAATCTCATAGAGGTTTAGCGGTAGGGGTCATCCCCGAGGTAGTAACTTTGATTTCAGGCCTAGTAGTTTTCTCCTCGGTGTGACTTTCCTCCCAATGTCTAGCTGCTTTGGTCATTTGCCCACTTCATTAAGCTCACGGCTTGCTGCGGCGGCCACTCTACTATATGGTCAGTGTTTCCTTGCTGCGGCAGGAACCCACCTGTTTTCCGTGGGGGATTAAAGCTCCCCTTTCAGAGTTTAGAGTAAATTTACCGATTTATTCATGCCGATTTATTCTCGGCGGCAGCAGCGTGACACTTCCGGGTCTCCCGGATTTCATTACTAGCGCTCTGCATTAAAACGCCTGTTTTCTTTTCCCTGTGTGTCGCAGTTAGCCAGCCTTAATAGGAAATGGCTATTTTGTTTTCTCGATGTGTGACGTGCTCCACTTTATTATTAAACATTGTAGAGCTTCTTTTGTGCCTACCTCTGCCTACAGTGCAGTGGTAGCGCATTGGCATATCATTGCAGTGACCCAGGTTTGATTCCCACTGGTCATAAGTTTAAGAACTACATATCCATCAATTTAAAATATATATATATATTTCTTTATTGTGTTTTCCCCCCTTATTTTCACCCAGGGTTACATTTATATATATTTATTTCCCCCCTATTTAAGATATATTGGTTTATAAATATATATTTATTTCCGTTCCTCTTCCTCTATCAGCTGGGCTGAGCAACAACAGCCTGCACTTGGGTCCGCTTTTCCCATCACCATCATAACAAATAGTAGTAAAAAGTTGAGTTTATTGTCACTCATTTGGTAAAAAGACTTTAAAAGCACAGATGTACTAAAGAAACTACTTATCACTCATTGCAAACATTAGTCTTTGCTTGAACTGAAACAGAATTTCCAGGATACCAGGTAATTTTTGTACCAGGATTCAGACAGAAATCAGACATACTTACTGTAGTCACCCTGCCAGGCTCTGCAGAAGTTTACAAGATATAGGATGTGGGATAAACAGTACAAAGCTTTGACAGATCCTTGATGCCTTGATGCCTTCTATCTGCCTTCCGTAGTGTCCCCTGTGCAAACAGAATCATCCAAAATGGTTCACAATTTTTTTCTTTCACTAGGAGTTCCCTGTAAAGTTTAGGAAGAGCATAAGATAAACAGATGTGTGTACTGGGTTTCAGAAATGAGATATACTTGCTCTAGTCAACCTGTCTAAGCTTTGAAGGTACCAAAGGATCTCCAGATTCTCCACTAGCTTCTGTACTTGCTTACTGGACCCAGGATCATGTGGATGGAGAGGTAGGATTGATCTTAGCATGGAGGGAACCTTCTTACCAATGTAAGGCACATGTTTGGTCACATGATGGAAAGTTTCGATTAAGGTCCAACAAAGACTCAAACACCAAACCACCACGGTCAAGTAACACCCTAGAATAAAGGAAAGACTTAGACAAACTCACATTGCAAACCATGAAATATTTATGCATGCATGGAGAAATAAATGGAAAGAAAAAGGATCTATACTCCGGGGAGCTGAGTGTTGGGAATTTACTGTAAAGGACACAGCTGTGACTGGTGAGATGTTTGAATATTTAGAATCCTGCATTTGTTCTTGCATATGTTCCTTTAAATGTAAAAATATGGTTTCGTGTGCAGTATAACATACATTTGTGGTCAGACACATACACTTACATACACTCGTCATAGATATGAATGTTATGGCAATCTTGGGTTTCAATGATTTCTTTGAATTGATCTTTTTCTGAGGCAGAATGAGTGTACAACGTACAAGTTTTAAGGTTTGGTGGGTTTTCTAAAATCAGTACAGGGTCAAAAGTATACATACAGCACACCTAATATTTGGTTAAATGTCCCTTAGCAAGCTGCACCTTGACCAGTTGCTTTTGGTAGCCATGAACAAGCTTCTGGCAGAATTCTGGTTGGATGTTTGGCCACTCATGTTGGCAGAGTTACTAGAAGTCAAATAAATTTGTTGGTATCTTCGCATGGACCTGACTTTTAGGCACATATTTTTGATCAGGACTTTGTGAAGGCATCCCAAAAGCTTCATGTAAGCCTGCTTTATCATTCCATAACCAGCTTTGATGTGTGCTTGGGGCCTGTTGGAATATACAATTCTCTCCAAGTTTCAACTGTCTAGCTGATGGTTTGAAGTTACGCTATGTTTGAGGAATTCTGACGTATGGTCTTCCTTCTTCATTATTTCATACACTTTGTGCCAGGTAAGCTTACCAGTTCTGCTAAAGGTCACAGTTTGATGTGTTTAGCAAAGTGGCTACGCCTCGCAATAACTTCGTATTCACACATAGTTGTTTGAACGGATGATCTTGGAATCTGCAGTTGTTTAGAAATGGCTCCAAGAGACATTCCTTACTTGTGTAAATCTACGATCATCTTTCGCAGATCTGCAGTGATCTCCTTGGGCTTTGTTGTTGTATTGTTTGTTGGTCAATCCGATAAGTGCTGTCAAACGAACCTTTTTTATGTGGGCACAGAGAAGCTAACAGTTGTATCATGACATCATGAAAATCATGGTCACTAACAGGGAGTTAATAGGCCTTGACCTGGGCAAGTTAAAATACATTTTGCAACTTTCGTAATATGCGTAATTTTGACCATGTGTTAATTTAAGAAAAAAAAAATCTAACTTGTGCACCAAATTCTAGGACTCCGGGTTGTCAATCAGAAGGTCAGGGGTTCAAGCCCTAACATCGGGGCTGTCGCCGCTGGGCCCCCAAGCAAGCCCCCAACCCACTGCCCAACAGAGTCACCAAGGGGTGCAATGCACACACAGTGCCAGTCCCAAGCCCGGGTTAATGGGAGGGTTGCATCAGGAAGGGCATCCTGTATAAAAATACCTATGCCAGATTAAGATACGGTGACTCCAAGGAACGGGAGCAAGCTATTATAAGAAAGAAAAAAAAAGATGCCAGTTTTACACTCATTCTGCCCCAGCAAACGACCAGTTCAAAGAAAGCATGGAAAGTCCAATATTACTATGACATTCATGTCCATGATGAGTGTATGTAAACTCACGACCACAACTGTAGATGACACCAGGCACTCACAAAACGTACCAGCATTTAAGGCTTAGCCGTAGCCTTTCCAATTTTAACCTGAAAACTATGTTTTCTGCTTTCTTGGAAAAAGTAGTGGTCAGAATAAAAGTTACTGAAATTTGCCCCACGGAAAAGCTGATTCACTGAAGAGGAAAGCTTATAGACAGTTGATGCAGATCCTTGCTCCTGATAGAGGCTACTTTTGTTTTGTGTCTCAGTCCTGGAAGCAATTAGAAAATAAGGCGCAGCCCAGGGTAAAACATGCTGCTTATTGTTTTTTTTTATTATCATTTATGCTGTTAGCACAGAACCGTGTTCACTGACATACTCTAGGATATTTGTGGTTAAATTCAGGTTTTTTTTTCTCCCTTTCTGTCTGCTAGGATTTTCTTGTTAGCAGTGTTGGCAGCTGTGCACTCATTTCACTAAATTGGTCTGCACCAGTAATTTACTCCAATAAGTCTCTCAGATGCTGACAAAGCTTGAAAGGGTCCTAAACTAAATATATTTAGCAGTTTCCACTTAGTATGGTGAGCACTCTATAATCTCTTACCAAGTCTCAAGTGTAGGCATTACAACAAGAGAAAAATAAATTAGCAGTATGATTACATTAGATATTTCATATGCAAACAAATATCTCATCATGGTGTTCATTTTGTGGATTTTTTACATTTTATTCCCAACAGTCCAAGGTGATAGGCAGACGCCATGTTAGAAAATATTAATTTTTATTAGAAATGTTGCAGAAAAAAATTATATAGGTGTCCAGCCAGAAATATCATCTATCACTTAAGGCAAAAACCGCAAACAATATAAGACAAACTATTATGTAGAATCCTACACATCACCCTTGAATTATTGACATTTGAAGGGCCTAGGATAAATATCTTAGATTCAATATACAAAGGTAACTTTATAAATTTCAGTTTACATTTTTTTTTTTATATCTTTGCTTGCACCTCCAAGCTCTCTTATAGGATGCAGAACTAAAATATTAGGGTTAATGATTTTTTAAATATCATTTATAGTTTATTTTTATTTACATTTAGTCACTTGCATTGTAACCCAAAAAAAAAAAAAAAAATCACAAGCCTGGCACAATACATATTGCTAGCATATGACAAGTAGAAATATCTAACATATACTTCTTTACAAACATATCCAACTAATATAGCAAAACCCTCTGCCTGGGGTATTTCTTTTGCCCTTTTTTTATGCAGTACATTGCTGGCCACATCTTCAATTCAGGCAGGGGTGCATGTAACAGAAAAGGTATGGAAATAAAAATACAGAATGAAGCAGATGGTATGAATGACCTATAGCTGTTGGGGACACAAGGTGCTGTTTTCAGCTGTTTTGTAATGGCACCTGGAATTGATGCACTAATTCTCTGGCTTAGAAAAATATGGAACCTAACGGACTGTGAGAAACTTATCATCGGATCATGCTTGAGTGACATCGCCAATGTTTTCAGTGTCTCAGTGTCCCATTATGTGATTTGGTAAATAAAACCAATCCCATTGGCCAGTGCTGTGAATCATCCAGGTTCCAAATGACTCAGTTTGCCTACAGTCCAAATCTCAACTCACCATATATTGCCAATTGTATCAACACCACTGTAGATGGTTTTCCTTCATATTTTATACCAATGCATGAAGCTGGTTTTAACCAAACTCCATTTGCTGGACAGAAAAGAGAGCACACATATGATTATATGTGTTAAAATAATTAATATGCTTTTTGTTTTACTATTGCAAGTGAAATATGAACACAAACCTTATTTGAAAAAGTAAAACAATGATTAAGATTATGATTATGATAGGTATATATACAGTCACTTCAACAAAAAGCACAAGCTTGTTAATAGTAATATTCTGAACCAAAAAACAACAATAAAAGCATTTGTAACTTTCTTTAGTATTGGATTTGTAACTCACAGCTATTTACACAATTCTCATCTTTACAAATGTGTCATAAATACATTTCAGGCTGGGAGATTTTAGAATTCTGTTCCCTTGTCCAGTGTCGGAAAAGGATATTTGTTCAAAATACATTGTTCTTGCACTGTTTGATATAGGATAAACAGTACCAAGCTTTAACAGATCCTTGATGCCTTCTATTGTTAGGTTCTAAGTATCCCCTGTGCAAGCAAACTAGTTCAAAAGAGTCCAGACTTACTTTTGGTAAAAGGTTCCCACTCCACTTGGCTCTGAGTACAGAGTGAAGTTTAGTAACATTCACTTTTTGCCCCCCACAAATAGATCATATTGGACTCTTTAAGAAGGTGTAGCAAAATAATCTTATCCACTGAGAATCAATCTCCAGGTGGAGCAAATTTTTCATCTAGGACTTCAGTCTCAAGCTTGATGCCAGGAGTAAACCAACCTTGACTTGCTAAGAATAGAACCGAGATGAGGTGGTAGTCTGAAGGTATTCCGAGAGCGTGCAGCTATACCCTGGTGGTGGAGTGAGCATGGGGGAGGTTGGTGCTGTTCTGAGTCCCAACGAAGGCATTGAAATTGTGCAAGGGCTGCATGGCACCAAGCGAGCTGGGAATCATGGTAATGGTGCTGGGTGTCATGAGTGGCACATCATCAGGAGATCGGCGGAGCGTAAGCGTGTAATCAGGTGGGCATGCCAGCCTCAGCGCCTCACATTCGTGCCGGTGCTCACTTTCAAGCTGTTGCTCCAGTTGCTGTTGCTGCTGCTTCATCTGCAATGATGCGAGTTCGTCACTCTGCATTCGTGAGACATCGTTAGCATTGGAGTTGGCACTGCGTTGCGGACTGGTACCACGACGGCCTGATTCATGGCGTCGCTTGTCTTTCTTATAGTAGAGTGCGGCAAAGGCCAAGATGTTCAAGAAGAGCAGCGACGCACCCACTGCGATGGTGACACTCAGTTCCGTCGAGTAGTCACGCTTGGTCTCAATCATCACAGCAGAGTCTTCGACAAGATCGTTGCCTTTGCGTTGGTCTGTCGTCTGCTTGGTATTCGAAGACGGTATTCCTGGATGGCGTGTTGTGGACGGCCAGGTTTTACCTAGTCGTTTAGTATAAGGGAAGGGCGTAGTGTCCTGCGGTGGGATCTTGGTGGTGGTTGAAATGTACGGAAAGAGTTCGTTGATGTTGTGTAGGTGAGGCACAAGTTCAAGCCAGAAGGCTACCTTGGTGGCACGGTAGTGGTCTCGAACTCTTGGCTTCAGCCCAATGTGAAGGTACAGCTGATCTTTGGGGTTGTACTTGGACCAGGCCACTTCTTCAAATCGATTGGGTTTTGTGTGTATGAACTTGGTGTCCTGTGGTACCGGTTGATTTGGATCTCTAAACAAAAGAAAAGGTATAAAAAAAATGTCCATAAGTCTTGAGAAGTACCTTCAGGAGATTAATAATAATACTATGTCAGTAGATCACATATCAATGTTAGCATGAACTGACTAATTAGATTCAATGTTAATAGATCAAGAGCATTTTACTTCCCATTGAACTTGTATACACTTCATCCTTTCTTGACTTCATAATTATTTGCAGGGGAAAGTTTTCTAACTACTCCCAAGGGGGCTTGGGAAGTAATTTATTTTTTTGAGACAACCACTTTCACAAATGTACATTTTATTCAGAGGATAGGCAAATCAGCCTAAGAGGTATAAAAGGTTTCTAAGGATAAGGTGTCCTAAAAAAAACACTTTGCCTTTTCTCTCAGAGCATTAACATTATAATGGTTGGGTTTTTTTTCATAATAGTTTCACGCCTACATAGATTATGCACTCAAGAGTTTTATTTGACCATTAAGGTGGGTATGTCAGTCATCACACTTTTTACACAGTCATTACAGTCTCCCACATAATCCTACCAGAATATTCACATTGGTCTAAAAATGCCTAATGTTCTAACAAGAAGGGGGAGCATAACTTTTGAAAGCATAACTTTTGAAAGTTATGCTCAGCTATATAAAATAATATATAAAACAACAAAAAAAATTTTAAGAACTTTAAGAACACCAGTTTTGCAATTGCTTCCCAAAAGCCTTCTTAGTCACCAAAATTACAAACGAGTTTTAAGTAGTTCTTTGTTGAGAGACTCTGCCTCTGCGTCTGTGCTGAAAAGGCATCACTAGTCGAAAATTGAATCACCGATTTACAGACATTTTTTCATTATTACACCACAAACGTATCATTAGGAAAATAATCATTATAAGAACTAATCATTTGAAATCAAGGGGGTTGATATTTAACCAGTGAGCTGCATTAAGACGATCTGCCTTAAACAGAATCTCTGATATAGAAACAATATTCTTTGTACAGCTGCCATGTTCATCACACCATCACACAAGCACCACTAATACCCTTAATCTATGTTCCTTTGTGTAAATGATTAATCAGTCAATTTGATTGGTTAAGTGATAACAAGCTTAGTAAGCCAATTTGTTGACATTTCTTTACATCAAATACATGCATTAATTTACTACTACTACTAAACTGAAAAAAGCTTTCAATTTAATTCATTTCCTCTAACTGTGTATTTCAACAAATATTCTCATACTTCAATCAAGATAAATCGTTTGTTTGACGTGAATGAAATAATTCAAACCCCGGAATAAAATGAAATATTATGTGCATATTTATGCTCAGATTAGAACTTTGGACTTTTATAGTAGGAAGCTGTAACGTGACCCACTACACCATGAGAAGTACAGCCTAAGTTAATTTCATACTAGAAATATATTCAGTACATAATTCAGTTGGTTTTGGCATTGGATATAATGCATGCAATGCAATTATGTTTTCAAAAATAAATATAAATTTTCATGAATTTGAGTTTTAATTAGAGCTGTTACGCGATAATATTTTTTAACACACATTGTGATTTGTGTTGTATGTGCAGGTCACCATCGCAGGGCCATTGAAAATGTTGTTGAAGTTTATCACTGATCTATTTTAAGAGAAACGACTGTTGAATGGTGCCTCATTATTCACTTGATTTTATTTGATAAAAGTGAAATATTAAAGATGATTGATGTCTTTTCATTTTTTTAATTTAAAGGGAACTGTACAGTGTGTATGGAGCGAGGGAACATGGCTGTATAACTTCAAACGGAAGTTCTGTTGTGCTGCTACATGATTGGCTGATTCGATTTTACCTCAGAGACCCGTCGCCACAATGGAAGGGAAGGAGTTTGCGTATGTGTTAGGCGGATCCGTCGCCTTTGTCGTCTCCGTCAACATTAAACTGATGTAACATACAGCAATATAGCAACCCAAAAAGAGCTACAACGTCTTCGTTCTCTATTGTTCCTTTCAACCTTTAGCAATGTTTGATAGCTAACGACATAGGAGATCCTAAGGTTCAGCATGGGAGATCAGAACACTGTGCATGACAACCAAAACATACATTAAAAATTTTAAATACATCACCCACAGTTCAAAGACGTTTCATCACATTTATTTCAAAAGTAACTACAGCATACAAAATGAGTCTAAACAGTGTTGTTTATCATGTTAAATACAGCTGAGTGCTGGCTTGTTGAACACAACCAATGAAATCAATGCTGTCTGCTGTTGATGACGTTGCAAGAATCCAAATAGAGCCGTTTTAGCGACCGAGTTCCCTATGAAGAGCCCTTGGGATTCTGTACACTGTGCAGTGTGTAGGGAGCAGGGATACGGATTAGGGACACTTGCAATCGGAATGCAAAATAAAACGAGTAACATAACAGTCAATTTTGGAGTGTTTGTGTTCACTGATGGTGCCACTGGTTTGCATAATTTAACTACTTTTTAATTTGCATTATTTTTCATTAACGTGTTAATTTGACAGCACTGATATTAATGTATTTGGAAATGCACTGTGCATAGAACCAGTAGGTCAGTGTGTTTTCTTCCCCCCAGAAATTCAATAGCCTCTATCGTTTTTGGGGTAGAACTGCACATGAACTTCAAGTTAAGAATGGGTTACGAATGGGTCATAGTACTCTTAAATTTACGAACAAGTTTAAGTACTACATTAGTTACAAAAGGTTATGCCACATTAATAAAAGGGTTTTTTTTGTTTTTTTTTTATTCTGCCTCATAGTGGTTAATGTAATATCCATTCTTATTAGAAGCAGGCACATTTCTATTTTCAGTACAAAAGAACAAACACACTTAGATGGAACTACAATCAAGTCAGAAAAAAAATCAAAATTTAATTAAATGCAAGGTTAAACAAAAAGTGTTTTCTGTCTGTTCATCAACGTTCAAAACTCACAGGTTTATACAAAGAGAACTGCAGCAACTAAAGTCTAGACAATGCAATTCTATGATCAGCCTCAATAGTGAGAACATCACGGGATATCTCCCACAGGATATTGTTGCAATTAAAAATAAATAAATAAATAAAATCTTGGGAGATTTGCAGACTTGTTCTCCCGCTTTGTTGCTTAGTGATCACATTCGTGCTCCAATTTTAGGTTTGTATGGCTGCCAAGGCACTTTGTAAATGAGCAGAATTGATTTCTTTCAAAACTGTTAAAAGGATATTCAGTGATTTTGGCACAAGAGGCTAGAGGGTTTAAAAATGAAAACGCAGAATGCAGTGCTTTCCATTATGGACCACAAGAAATGACTTAAGTATAAATAAATGCACAAATAAAGAGTTTAATATCGTGTCTCCTGTCTCCTGACTGTGTGAAATGTATTTAAAAAAATTAATTAATTAATACATATTTGCCATGAAAAAAGGTTAACGGAAATAAATGTCTTGAATTTATTTGTACATTTCCGTATAACAATGTATATTTGGTCTATTTATGTATTTCTACATTTATTTATTTCTGTATTTCCACATTTTTACATTTTCTGTGTCCATATGCAAATTGGGTGGGTGGTCCTAAACTCACTCTAAAGCAGGATTGGTTGGTTTTTTGAACCATACAGAAGCAACCGATTCCTAACAACTATACATGACTCAAGCTACGCACTGACTTCTGAAAATCATTCGCCAGTGATCTTAAATCTTTATCAATGGCTTGAAAAAAAATGACATCAGTAATACAGGACGACATCAAATGAATGAGTGTCAACATCAAAGTAGAGTTTCTTGTAGCTAACTAAGGAAACGCTGGCAAACGCTCCAAAAAGCAGCCACTGTATCGCCACTATATAGAGCCAAAAACGATCCCATCACTTTAACCAATCCTGCTTTAGAGTGAGTTTAGGACCGCCCATCTAATTAGCATATGGACACACAAATACCGAATAAATAAAGGAAGACGCGTGGAAATACGGAAATAAATAAACGTAGTAAAAATGAAATATAGAAATAAATAAATGTAGAAATACAGAAATAAATGTAGAAATACAGAAATAAATGAATAAATGTAGAAATACAAAAATAAATAAATAAATGTAGAAATACAGAAATAGACCAAATAGACATTGTTATATGCAAATATAAAAATAAATTCAAGAAATTCAAACAAATAAACATTTTCTTTCTTTCTTTCTTTCTTTTTGAGAAAAGATTTTTCGTGGATGGGTACTCTGAAGCAACTTCATAAAATATGGTAGACAATCTGGTTTATTTATTTATTTATTTAATTTTTATTTTGCATTTTCATTAGCAGTATGGAAGTACAGCTCAGGAGTCACCAGCTATTTTGCATTCCCAAAATACATTAGGAGTAATTTACTGGGACACGATAGGAATTTTAACTTTGTACAAAGGCAGTAAATCTCCGCTAGAATGCAGATAATCCACATCCCACTGTCCTACAACACAAGTAAGTGATTCACCTGACAAACTCATTCGCAATATACCGTCATTAGCGGCATGATGAAGTAGCCTAGCAATAGTAATTTACCCCTGTGCTCTTAGGTGTGTATGTGTGTGTCTGTGCGTATGTGTGTGTGTGTGTGTGTGAAGCCTGTGGAATTGGTAGTGGCTCTGCAGTGATACTGTGGGTTGTGATTTCATTACACTGGAGAGAGGAGAGAGAAGAAGAGCTGGAGAAGAGACAAAGAAGGAGAGAATGAGACCTTTAAATAGACACTGAAGATGGAGAGGAGATACATGGAGCTGCATGCAGAACAGGTGCACACACAAATACACACACAGGAAAATAGGCTGGCAGTCAGATACACCGGCTGATGAAAAATGAGGAAATTGTGGCAGAAAAGTAAACAGATTAATAAATGCATAATTAACCACAAGAAAGAGAGCAAGAAAATAGCACACTGGATTGAAATGAATGGATGTATAAATGAATACTAGGATGAAGTGCACAACGGTTTAATAAATAAATGTCTAAACATGTGTTTTACTCACTAAAGTCTTTCAAAGAACACACTGTCGTAGAGAAAAACAAACTCCTAGACCTTCGATACGCTTAGGTTTCTAAAAAATCCCATTACAACGTATACTCAAATTGCAATTTAGCACATTTGGTATTCAAATTCTGTTAGGATAAAATCCTTGTGTCCTCCATATTTTGCACTTCCTGCATTCTCACTGCTCTTATTTTGTACTTCCGGTATTACACTCCACATATCCGGCGTGGAATGATTACGTCATTACGACACGTTGCTCAGGACACGTTATTTTATTCTTATCATACCTGTATCCAATCCTTTAGCTCTGGAAATCACCTCATATTTCTAAACCTATCATATTTCTTTTTACCTCTACTATACCCCTCTTGCCATATTTTTGTAACCAATCATCTTTGATTATGCATTGTATATTCTATGTCTTTCTCTACAAAGAATCAGAATGATGATGCACCTACCTAGCATTCATGTGTCTTTGAGCCCCTGACAAACAGGACGGAGGGAAGAAATAATTTGCAAATCAAGATTCGAACCCGAGGGTAATCGGATATTAACCCTTACAAATTCATTTAAATATTATACATAAATAACGGAAATTTATAATATTATTTTTTATAAATATAAATGTCTAAAATGTAAAGGTGCATCAGATAAGATTAGTCTTTTTCATTTCAGTATTTAAGTTTAGAATGGTTACAAAGCCTCACAGTAAGAAGCACCCCGGTTCGATTTCATGTCTTTGTAGGTTTCCTCCAGGAGCTCTGGTTTCTTCACACAGTCCAAAGCCATGCTGCAGCTCCCCCGCAACATAATAGTAGGATAAACAGCTTAGAGTATGAATGAATGAATGAATGAATGA
>JAOVVH010000034.1:11657529-11669217 GCA_028566435.1 Scorpiodoras heckelii | reverse complement strand
GTAGCTATTAAATTTAGTCTGTTTTTGTAGCTAGTCAGTTTATGTAGATATTAAATTTAGTCTGTTTATGTAGCTAGTCAGTTTAGTCTGTTAATGTAGCTAGTCAGTTTAGTCTGTTTATGTAGCTAGTCAGCTTATGTAGCTATTAAATTTAGTCTGTTTTTGTAGCTAGTCAGTTTATGTAGATATTAAATTTAGTCTGTTTATGTAGCTAGTCAGTTTAGTCTGTTTATGTAGCTATTAAGTTTAGTCTGTTTATGTAGCTATTAAGTTTAGTCTGTTTATGTAGCTAGTCATTTAGCCTGTTTATGTAGCTAGTCAGTTTAGTCTGTTTAGGAACTTATTAAGTTAGTTTGTTTATGTAGCTTTTAAGTTTAGTCTGTTTATGTAGCTATTAAATTTAGTTTGTTTTTGTAGCTAGTCAATTTAGTCTGTTTATGTAGCTGGTCAGTTTAATCTGTTTATGTAGTTAGTCAGTTTAGCACACAGCAGGTACATTTTCAGTTGTATTAAAGTGTTAGTGATAGCTTATATAGACACCACTATCAAAGCTAGCAATGGTGCATGAATTAGTTTGGAAGTTATTTGGGTGCTAAATGTGAATGAGTGCATGAGTTTGTGAGTGAGTAAGGATGTACTCACACTAGGTACAGTTACCTTGTACCGTGACCGAGCATGACTGCACCCCCCTCCCCACTCCCCACTGGGTTTGCGCTCACACTGTGCTTAACATTCAACGCCTGAAAACACTTACATCATCATGATATGACTTTTAGTGTTGGAGAAAGGTGCACTTGTACAGCACAATGGGCTCGGCTGTACAGGTACTTCTTCTGTAGCTTGCTTTGTTGAGTCGTTTTAATACACAGCCCTCTCATATTCCTAGATTTATCGATTATGCAATGCGGCGATTTTTGGATACTCACGCTGCACATATAAGATGTTTTATGGAGGCAGTTGATGTAAAGGGAGGAATTTGCTGCTTCACTCAACAGGTTATAATTCACATGTTTGTTAAATCATGGGACAGTCGCATAACTGACGTCATCTTCGAGTACTGTGCTCGGGCACAGTTAATGATGACACTATGCGTACCATGCCTGAGTCCAGCTGAACCGCTCCTGAGCCCACCTCTTCAAGTGTGCCTGGGTGCGGTTCAGCATACTGTACCCGGGAATGGAGTGATCACGCTAGCCAAACGTCCAGACTTTGGGGGTCAAATGTGCTTGGGATCATTATGGAGTGCCTTTGTGTGAGTACACATTAAATGAGGAACAAGCCAGGTCCATGAGGTGCTTCATATATAAAACCACTTAACTGTAAGCACTTTCACACAGAACCTTTAAGACATTTTAAGCATTACATATTATTATTATTATTATTATTAATACATTATTATTATAATTAGTAGTAGTAGTAGTAGTAGTAGTAGTAATCATTTGTTTAGTACAATAATAAAGAAAAACTCTTAGATTATTATCTAGATTTTTTTTATGAAACAGGATGTAATGATTATTTATATATTATTTAAAGATCTATTTAAAAATTATATAAAAAATAACAATGATAAACCCAGTTTGTTGTTTATTGTTATACTTTTAAAAAAATAATAGGAGGTCTCAAATTTTCCTTGGGTGGTTAATAATTATACAGCTGTCTCTATCTCTTAAACATTTTAATTCCAGGGACCATCAGCTGGTCCAGACTGACATGGCTCTCTTGTAAACATATACCTTCCCTGTTCATTTTTATTGTAGTTACTTAATAATTTATAGGAATATTTAAATAAATAGCATGAATAATAAATAATTAAGCTGAATATGAGAATAATAAATAATGTGGACTCACAGGGCTTACAGCTTACCCCAGAAGGAGAAACCTGAGACAGTTTTCTTTTTTTTTTTTATAGGATTACTGTCACTCTGCCCTCATCAACACCTCCAGCTCAGAACATGACATGTGGAGAAAGCCGAATCACTGAATCCGTGTCCCTCACCTTTCCTCGCGTGTCCGTGAGAATTCGCCGATTGTGTTTAATAGCCGCTGTCAGTATGTGGGTCGGATAAAGAAGGTTCCTTTGATGTTAGGAACTGTATTCAAAGCGTGCTAGCTATCCTGCTGAGAGATAAGCTACTTATCCTTCAAACGCGAATGGAGAGAGATGTTTGAGAGGTATTTGTTTTTTTTAAAAAAATGTAATGAAAGGAGATGTGGAATCTCAGATTTCAGAGGTTAAGCTGAATTTTGCTGAATAGTTGTTAATGCAGCAGTAGCTAGACTGCTAGATTAGCATTAAATAACCATGTAACACTGTAGTTCTTTGAGTAAAAAATATCAGCGCCTTTTTACAGTTTGATCTTCTGTCAGTAGCACTTACGCTGCTTAATCTAATCGGTCAATTTAATTAGCATTTTTCAGTGATGCTAAAATGTGTTTTATGCAGAACTAAGACAATTATTTTATAATTATTCATTATTTTATTCGTTTTTTCACTGATTTAATAAAAGGATTTATGATAAATCATCACACATCATCTTAGCCTATTATTTTAGATTATACATTATAAACTTATACTACTATACCAGCACGAATCTGTGAACAAATCTTTATTTATATATTCACTAATACTGTGTCATTTACATAATAAATAAAAGGATAATTATGTCACAGTAATTTTTTAAAGTCAATGTTATAAAAGCGTATCATTAGCAGAACTCATCAGTATCAAAGTCATTACGCTCACTTTATCAAAGAAGGCAAAATATCACCAACATATTTCAAATGCAATCATTTGTGCACTTCTAGAAAGGTGGATAATTTGTTTTTTATTTCTTTTCTCTCTCTGCTTACTCAGTAACAGTTGCTTTAACACTGTAGCTGGAGGTCGACAGTGACTAAGTGCATGAATAGAAGAGAAAAGACTCCACTGCGTTGAGAACAATACAAGATGCCAACCTCATATGATAAGGTCAAGCCTAAGTCTTTGCTGCGTTTTCAGCTTAAGCTCCTCTTTCGCCTTACACAGGGGGAAAAAAATGCTAACGTCATGGCCGTAACATTTTCATCTTCCAATTAATACGATCCCCAACATCTCTCTTTGTTTCCTGTTGCTTGCATGGCTGTTTTTCATTGTTGAATAATGTTACTGGAACACAGTGTAAAAGGAGAACCGTAGCTGTGGTCATGGCGTAGTGTATAGAGTGCATATAGCGTATTGTCAGAGATGTAAAAATTCTACACACACCTGTTAAGTTTATTCACTCATTCATTACCTTAACCGCTTATTCCTGTTTCCAGGGTCACGGGACAGCCGGTGCCTAGCCAGCGGCATAGGGCGCAAGGCAGGATCAACCCTTGACAGGGTGCCAATAAATCATAGGGCACACACACTCATACATTCATATACACACTCACACACTAGGGGCACTTTAGAGACACCAGTTAACCTAATATGCATGTCTTTGGACTGTAGGAGGAAACCGGAGTACCCGGAGTAAACCCACGCAGACACGGGGAGGACATGCAGACTCCACACAGAAAGGACTCAGACTACTCCACCCGGGGATTGAACCCGGGACCTTCTTGCTGTGAGGCGACAGCGCTACCCACTGTGCCACCATGCCGCCCCTGTAGGGTTTATATGGTGTAAAAAAATGACACCAAGATAAATCATGTCAACTTTTTTTCCCCACCTTCAAGGTGAAATTACAACATTAAAGAATGAAGACAAATAAAAATTAAGAGAAAAACAATCAGAATTACTTAAGTAAAAAATAAGAAAAAAATATGGGGAAAAGTAACAATCACTGGTTGCACAAATGTACACACTTTTTAATAATTAGGGATGTGACTGTGTTCAGAATACCCCAATCACATTCAATCTCTGTTTAGATCTGTTTAGATGTAATGATCATACAGCTGTCGTCAATGGAATTATTCTGATTAAGTACACATAAAGATCAGTAATTATGAGACCAGTGTCTCAGTTGTTGAACGATCTCCATCAGGAGAGATTTTCCAAAACATTAGCTGGAACACAGTGAAGGCCATTATCGACATTTGAAAAAAATGTCAACACAGCAACGTCACCAAAAACAGGATGTCTCTCTAAAATGTACAAAAGAACAAGACGAAAACTTACCAAAGAGGCTGCCAAGAGACCCTCAACAACATTAAAGGAGCTGTAGGAATATCTGACAAGTACGGAGTACATTACAACAACCTCTCGTACTCTTCACGTCTGGGCTTTGGTAGGTAGGGTGGCTAGATGGAAGCCTTTTTTCACAAAAAATACCCAAGCCCAACTAAATCGCTCCATACCATGAGGCACAATGTGTTACTGTCTGATGAGACCAATTCCAAAAGATATGCACTGAAGTACCAGAAAAACTGGTACCTATGCAGAATACATAGCAATGTTATCTTTGCAAGTCATTGGTTGTGTCTGTCAGTCCATATTTAAAGTGATAGACATCTTTGGAAACTTCCAGAGCTGATTCGGCTGTGAAAATGGCAAGTTATCACAATTTTGTGAGTTTCAAAGTGGTTTAATAGTTGGAGCTCGTGAAATGGGTCATAGCATTTCAGAGGTAGAAGCAAAGTTTGTTCATACGCAAAGATTTTTGCGTATGAACATTTCAAGGGTGTACCGTGACTACAAGAATTCTAGCAAATCCTCGAACTTATGACAGCAGCGTGGCCGTAAAAAGACTCTGCGTGAATGTGATCAGCATCGACTGGCAAGAATCTACCAAGTATTAACTGATAGACCAGTTTTTCTGGTACTTCAGTGTAATACTTAAATATAATGTAAGAGATAACAGGAATTAACTTGTATTGTGGGTGTACTTTATGGTAGTTTTGCCTGTAGAAGTGCTTTTATGATAATATCTTTGACTTTGTGTTTGGTTGCTTGTGTTTTTTTGTTCTACTGTTTTTCATATAACATCCAAGCTTATAAATTGAGGAGGTTGTATCATGGACTTGGATTTTCCTTACTCCCCTTGCATTAACACTTCAAACACCAACTAAAGACCCACCTCTTGTGAGAGCATTTGAATGAGGACTAACTCAAAGCTCTTACAGCAGTTACAGTATTGACTTTGTCTTGTTCCTCACTGGTATTGTGTAGTTTAGGAATACTTTTGGTTATACGACTTGTTTTTCTTGTAATTGCTTGTATTAGGCTGTATGACTAATCTTGAACAGTATCATAGCTCAAAGTACTTTGAATTCGGGTCCACCAGCACTAGCTTTGTATATTCCAAGTTAATGACTAAGTACTTTTGTAAGTCGCTCTGGATAAGAGCATCTGCTAAATGCCATAAATGTAATTGTAAATGTAAATAACACAAAAGCACAACAAAATCACGTATCTCCTGCCCAATGCAGGCCTTCTTGTGAGCCTAAACAGCTGAACACAAAATGTCACGCCTGACAAATGTACTAAAAGATTAGCTAAAGTCTTGGTTACAAAGTGTGTACACTAGAATCATGTGACCACTGGAAATCGTTAAATTGAGGCTTCACAGATCCCAGTAATTGTGTAAGACCCACAGCCATAACTGGTCATTATGGCCACCTCTCCGTTAGCCTCATCTTCGAATTGCTTGTGTCAGTAATCTTACTAGCGTGTTTATAGTGCCTTGTTCTGTTCTGCCTCATTATTCCTGGTTATTCCATCCTTTTTCAGTGTAGAGATAAACTGCTTTCTGGGCCGACTCGTAATCACACTCTTTAATGCGTCGCGCAATTACGTCCACCATCCAGCATCGAGGCCAGAGCAGAAATGACTATAAAAGCAGCATAATATACATCATGCAGTGGGCATGCAGCAGATACTACAACGGCAGCTGAGCTAGACCTCTGGGTGCCCTTGTGTTCAGGATTCAAAAGTGGAAAGCTGTCATGCAGAAGCATTTGTGATACTTTTCACAGGATATGGAGATGCTAAGGTTTCGCTATCTTCATGCCAGGATCACACCATCTGGAGTAATAAGGGAAATCTCTTCAGTACATCTGCTTTAACTGGAAGGTTATTTCGAAGATCAAATTCTGTCTTCTGTCTGCACAAAGCTGCCAGGCTGTGACAAATAAAGCCCAGGCTCTTCATCGACCAACAGCGACAGCCAAATGCCTGTGGTTTTACTATTGACTTCCAGTTCTGGAAACTATATCTTATTTCTACAGAAGTCCATCCACAACAAATAGTGTGAGTGTCTACTTTATATCAAGGCCCAGGAGCATTGTTAAATGTAGCAGCCCACTTTGAATTCACTTCAGTGTTCGCCTATTCTTTAAAATACATCATAAAATGTTAGTCAAATTGTAGTTCTTTGGCTATTGGTGTGTGTTAATTCTCTATAATTACATCTGTAACTTTACTTCTGGGTAGAAGATAAATCACAGGGTTATGTTAATAAACTAAATGTTATAGTACATTTTTATTTAATTAGTAACAACTTACACAGCCTCTCTATATTAACAGATTTAACAGGTGACTTGTTCTAAGCACACGTCTAGTTTGTGAACATAATCCAACTATTTATTATATAATATATACTATCCTGCTTATTTATTGGAGCCATCTAGATGTTTATTCCTGAAATTTAGGTCCATATTGAAATTATTTATATTGGTTTGGTTCCTTGTTGTTCTCACCTGTGTCTTCTTTTCCCATTTAATTAGTTTAGTAAAAGGTGACATATGCCTCTTTTTCACAAGTTCCCTGAGGTCCTAACAGAATGTCTGTGACATGCTTTAGTCAAAGTACCACAAGAATCAACTACCACAGCACCTTTCTCACCCTGTCTAAAACAGCTCTTTGGTAAACGCTCAGTTCGAGTGTCTGTTGCTTTAAATGATAATGAGCCACTGCTCACTCCACCCCTCTCTGGTAAAGGGTGTGTCCATGGACATATACACTCAAATACCAGAAAAACTGGTATACCATTTAATAGTTGGTAGGTCCCCACAGTCCTCAGGCCGATGTTTGTTGAGCCCCCAGCATTGAATTCTGATGTTACTTGAGGCAGTGTTGCACGCCTATACTTAGATGTTGTAGTGACTGCTAGATTGTATATCATACGGACGAGGCAAGACTGGCCTTTAAACAAATACATTTTTATCGTTGCTACAATCACTGTGAGACACTCAAGGCAGGAGTGTGTATCAATGTTAGACTTACATGAGTTGAATTACTGCTGTGGTGGAAAACAATGAATTGTCATAAGGAATTGTAAAAACTCACGTTTTAGTTCCTGCGACATTTTTTCCTACTGCATCTAAGATAGTTTATACTGCAAAATTACTTCTTATGAATCTCTGTAAAATCAGCAGCAAGATACACTCTGAAGACAGCTACAGACATTCTCTCATTTTGCTCTTAAATTATGTGAAATAAGCTGGATTTGATCCCTGACACTTTTAGGAAACGTCTCATGGTTTTGAACCATCTTTTAGGAAAAACACTCTTTACCAGTCCTGCATTGTACTGACTTTGATTGGAACTGCAGTCAGGAACTAAGTTTTTAGCACATATACAGGTTTTTGCTGACTGTATCTGGGGAGTTGTCTGAAAACATAAACATTATCCACTCAGCTGTTCTATCCTCTGAGGTTGCGTGGGTCTGATGTAGTAATGTGTGTTGGTCTGTGCAGCCGGCAACAGAGCAGTTCTCATACTCAGAACATAATGCTAACAGGTACAGGGCTTGTCAGAATGGTGCATATTGCCAAAAATATTTCTCAAGCCATAGGTGGAGATACTCAGATGGGTGGGGGGATTAATTCTGATGAGCCTTTAAATGATGTACGACGGTGAGCCAAATCTGCATGGTTTATTAAATCCCATGTTTTCTGAAATAGGCAGCCCATAAAAAAACTGAATGTGTTGTCTTATTTCACAGTTTGTGGGTTCATAAGCATTCCAGATACCCAAATTTATGTTCACAAGCACTGAAAAAGTGAGTTTTTCATAAAATTTCCCTTTTAAACCACCAAATGTGACCATTTCCAAACCAGCTTTCTTTTGCGACATTTATGTAAGTGATATATTTGGATGACAAAACATAGGATAGACAAGCTTACATGTGAAATTAGGCTCATGAATACATTAAAATCCCATAGTTTCTTGCTAGCATCTCTGATCAAATAAGCATCGAAGTGTAGCTATGTTGTATCTGTGTCCATGTCATGTCTAATTCTTCACAATATAACAGACTGTCCTGATGCAAAAAAAAAAAAAAAAAGATCAAGTGACAAACTATGCTGTTCAAATGAGTGTTCACTCACATGAAGTTTAGCATTTATTATAGTATAAAACCAGATGCTGATACCACTGGCTACTAGGTATTAATTCAGATTATGGCTACAAATAAGCAAAACATCAAATACTGAAATGCATTTACAAAATCAGTTTTTGATTGATGATCATTCAGGTTGCCAGTGTTGTCAGGTTGCCTTTGCTGCGGCACAGCTTTTAGAGGCTGGGGCTTTGTTGATTTGCTTTATTACTGAAATCACAAGAGAGCCATGCATTGTCAAAAGCACTGAGAGGGAGACAACGCTCCATTTGTCTTGTTAATGAAGGGTTTTTTATTCAGTATGGGGAATTCACTTTTCCCCACACCACATTCAAGCCTTTAGGATGCTAGAGGAAGTGTTTCTTACTTGTTTGATATGTAGGGTTTGAAACCAAAATATGATGACCTGCTTTCCAAGAGCCACAAATGTTCTTCAGAGCTAGTCACGAAATTTGGAGTGAAACGCTAGAAAAATGCCAGATTTATAGAAAATTTGACATGATAACTCTAACCACATATCACAGTGTCTACTCACATTAAGCTTCACATTCAACGTCATATAATGCTGCAGCCTGCAGTGTACAGATCAATAATTTGCTCATGTAAACAGCTGTTTTTTGTTTTTGTTTTTTTTACAAAATGACCACTTTTTGCCTTCAATATTTCAGCAAACACAATGTAATACATATTTTACACACAACAGTCCTTCAAATGGTACAGTAAAAATAGAGCAACGTAAATATTCGGCCAGCTACCATACTGATGAACATCTCAGCTTAAACGTACGTTTTTAATGCTCAAAAGACAATTACAATTTCCCCAGCTATATTTCTAAACATTTCCACTTATTAAAAAAGCCAAAGTCTAAGAAAATACCTTGGAAATACCTTGTTCCCATGTTTTTCTGCATATCATTAGCTAACTCAGCTAGCCAGCTACTGGCCTATCGGGGATCAAGCTAGGTTATTTTTTCCACAGAGAGAGCAACATCTCATTATTTGAATCATAATTTACATTGTCAAAATATAATATATTAATATACATACAGCAATATACAGTATATGCACAGTTTTTTTTTGTTAATCCCTTACACCAACATAGCAATACCAACTTAACTGGTAATACACTAGCCTAATATTTTCACAGATAGCCATGAGAGGGAATTCAGTATGAGTATGAGTATATTTTCACATTTTCAGCATCCAAACCTGTCCAAATAAAACTTAAGACTGTGTCATTCATCAGATGTTTGCTAATTTAGCTAGCCTGCTAGATATCTGCCTGCTAATGCTAGTACAAAAGCTCACATTTTCAAGGTAAACACTAGCTGGATTTATTACAAAATTAGCAATTTATTCAACAGTAGCCAAATCTGTTACAATATAACATAATACTGTAGTAATGTAATATTTTGTTAATCATGAACATTAGCTAAGCCCAGAGATTCTTGGACTAAAGATGTGAGCAAATATACAGTGAAGTAGTAGAAAAACTGGTATAGCAGTTAATACTTGGTAGGTCCCCCATGGGGTCTTGGAGGGAACATTGCACAGTCCTCATGCTGATGTTTGTTGAGGCCCTAGCATTGAATTCTGATGTTACTTGAGAGTGTTACACGCATATCACTTGAAATTATTCTTGCCAGCCTACGCCGGTCACGTTCACCCAGAGTCTTTTTACGGCCACGCTGCTGTCATAAGTTCGAGTTTGGAATTCTTGTAGTCATGGTACACTCTTGAAATACTCAAAAATAAAAATCCCAAAACTTTGCTTCTACCTCCGAAATGTTATGACCCATCTCACGAGCTGCAACTAGAAAAAAACTGAAATTGTAGAAAATATAATTGTTACTTTGAAGCTTTCTCTGTCATAACAGGAAGTAACTCATTTTGAGGATGTTCAAAAATATAAACTATAAAAGTATAGTATAACATCTATAAAAGTAATAAGGAAATAGGGAACCTAATCAACTTCCACGTGGTAACAGCAACTCTGCTTCATTTTAGGCACATCACCCCACCCTACTGTTGATTATTTTCCTATAACCACATATCCCTAAATGAGCCTCCAAACAAAAATGTTTCGAAGATTGTATGAAAAAACAACATATGAGCAATTCAATATTTTCAATGAAATCTTTTATACCTGGCCAGAATATTAACTGTATGCAATGTCATCTAAGGACAAAATATGCTAAAAATGTGCAATCTTGGGGGTTTAATTGCCCATAATCATACTAATTTTTCCAGTGCATTTTATTCGTTCTTCTCATTTTCCAGTGTCAGAAACCTAAGCATAGTTCAAGAGGTAATGAGGCTTGAATTCGATTTTTTTGTGTGTGTGAATTAATTATCTATACCCATACAGCATAAGCTTAATGATCTAAATATTTGAGATTTCCTAGTCTTACTTTGTTTCTTCACTCTTTAGGACCTCATCCCAACCATTTCCTTTCATATCAACACTCATAATTTGTCTTTGCCTTTTTTCCTTTGAATGAAAACCCATTCACTGCTCCTTATCTACAACATTCTCATCTCTGCTACCTCTGGTTACCTACCACACTTCATTCTTTTTTTTTCTATCTCCTGCTCACCATTTCTCTTCTCATGCTCTGTTTCTTTACTTCTTCCTGTCTCTCATCACGCCTAACTCTGATTTCTGACAGACAGCAGGGTCATTAAAGTAACCATGAAAGCACCACTCTCTGCCTTCCAGCTCATCACACCCACACCACCTGCACACAGGGTTTGACACTAACTTAAAAAGAATGACAAGAGGAGAAGAAAGGTGCCAGGCGCCAATCACTTGGCCGCGCACTGAATGATACTAAAATCCCACCTCGTTCTCACCTCTCTCTCTCTCTCTCTCTCTCTCTCTCTCTCTCTCTCTCTCTCTATCCATCTGACAAGACAAAAATCCCCTGAGCTCTGTCTGTCCTTCTCTACTCAACCTTTTCCTCTCTGGGGAATCAGACACCCAGCAGACCAAATGACACACTTAAGGAAGGAGTAAAAGTGTGGATCTTGTGCTTCATGCACACTAGCAGGCTACAGGCTATGTTTATTTCCTATAAGTTCATTTTATGCAAAGAAATTATATATATATATACATTTTCTGAGTGTCTTGGAGAATCTGCCACAGCTCTTCCGGAGACTTTGACTGTCACACATACTTCTTTTTTTTTGCATCCAAAACCCAGCAGCCTTCATTATTGCTGTATGGATAAGACTTTTGCACAGTACTGTATACACACCAATCAGACATAACTTTATGACCACAGTGCTGCTGGAGTTTTTAAACACTGAGTTCACTTACTGTGCACTCTATGAGACACATTCACCATATTGCTCCACCCTGTAGATGTAAAGTCAGAGACAGTAGC
>JAOVVH010000034.1:11643691-11657429 GCA_028566435.1 Scorpiodoras heckelii | reverse complement strand
AATGTTGTACATAAAACAACAGGGTGCCTAAGACTTTTGCACAGTGTATATACAGTATATATATATTTATATATATATATATATATATATAGTTTGCAAGGCACCAAATCTAAGACAAGTAACAGCACAACAAGAAATACAACTTTAAATGGATAAAATGTATGAGGTGTCCTTCTTTAAAAACTAAAGACATCATACTTGCCTAAGTGTTGTGATATAAAACTAATAAACTACCTGGGATGTAATACAGCCTCTGTCTTTGTAATACAGTAACATTTGCTATAAACCAATAAAATTATTTGTTTAAGAAATGGAACACGAAAAGTCGCACTAAAAGAAGAGTTATAAATGGCTAAATCAGAGCCAAAGCTGCCTCAGGAGCTTTTTACATCTTTCATCTCTCCACTCTGTACTATACTGAACTACATTTGCAGTACAGTCATAAGCTCAGAGAAATACACATGCGGGTCTGTGTAAGAGCAATCCGTAGACTGCTTGCATCTGTGTACAACGAGAGAGAGAGAGAGAGAGAGAGAGAGAGAGAGAGAGAGAGAGAGAGAGAGAGGGAGAGAGAGACATGTGCTGGTGACACGTCTCAGTTGAGCTCATCCTAAACACTCTGCTGCACAGATGGTGTTGTCTTATAGAAAGAATTGGGAACACACACATGCACACAGGCATAATATGAAAGCAAAAACTTGGATGCCCTGTTACATTTGATGCATTGCAGCCACCAACTACAATTTTTTTTAAAGCTGTGCAATTACAAAACAATATACAATACAGTGCAATACAATACATGCCCATATAACAGAGTTTAATAATCTCTTTGGTGGAAAATGTGACACTGATTTGTACCTGATGCTTCCTATAGACCTAAGAAGTATGCAAGTGTGTAAGCACAGAATAATTAAGCATTCAGGTTTTTGAAACAGCTGTGGCCTTATGTACATCCCACTGGTACATCTGGAATGTGGCCAAACACACAGCAGATTGTTTAGAGAGTCTCACACACACACACACACACACACACACACACACACACACACACACACACACACACACACACACACACACACACGACACATCCTGTCACCAAAATTCTTTAGCAGTGCTAAGGACTCACCTTCAAAGTGCAAAAGCGGGGCAGTGGTAGCTTTGTGGTTAAGACATTGGACTACTGATCAGAAGGTCATGGGTTCAAATCTCAGAATCACCAAAGTGCCATGGTTGGGCCCCCGAGCAAGGCCCTCTATGGTGTATGTCAAATACCGTAATTGTAATGTAAAATCTGTTCTCACTGCCAGTATAGGACTAAAGAAAGACATCAGGCTCTCATCACACACAAAATGGCTCCTTTTTTAAAGTTTAACCAGTTTATCCAGTGGCTTGGAAACTGGGCTATTAGAACAGCTTCAGTGCATTTTGGCATTGATTCGCTGGAGCTCTAGTGAAATGAAAAATGCTACTCCAAAATATATTCCCTCAGATGATAATAGACAGAGCACTGTCTAACACATCACTCCCACAGGTGTTTAATATGATCAAGATCTGGTTACTGTGAAGGTCGTAGCATATGATTTACAGCTTTGACATCCTCAGTAAACCATGCAGTGAGCCTGTGGATGATGGCGATGGCGGGGATGGGGGAACGGATGGGCGGTGGGGGTGTGGGATCATCCCAGAAATGACCACACCTGTCAGGATTGAAATCATAGTTTCATCATTTGATAATGGATATCTGTTAGAAGAACTCAAACTGTGCCAGAAAAATCCCCATATTAGAGAACCACCATTTTTTCCCCTTTTATTTTTTCACCTATGTATCTATAGAAAGAAAACTGCATATCTCTTGATATGGAATATGCTCTCTCACCCTGAGCATTACATCACAAGCCAAATAATCAACATGAATTAGGTGAATATACTTTATAGAGACTACGGACCTCATAGGCTTTAGATGGTCTAGTGCTGTTCACGCATGTACGGATGGTTTATGTAAACTTTCTGAAGCCTGTATAACTCCAAAGCACTTGGTTAGTATTAACTTGTGAATGATGGGGGGAATTGGCAGGAACTTTCACATTGCTGCTGTGACAAGATGAATGTGAATGTAAAGCAGTAGAGCCACTTTAATTGTTGATGTGTAAGAGTTTAAGGAGTGTTTTGCAGGAAATCACAGGTTTATATCAATATGTTCAAACTAATACATTATTGTTAACGTACAGGGTGTATCCAAAGTTTCCATACACAGGAAAAATTAACAAACATTTTACATCTGCGTTGTATGTGTAGGTCAGCATCATAGGACCATTGAAAATGAAAGAGAAACGACTGCTGAATGTTGCCTCATTATTCACTTTATTTGATAAAAGTGAAATATTAAAGATGATTTATTTTTTCATTATTTTTTATGTCTTCATTCATCTGACATACTGATTAGAGTTGGAGTTTAATTAAAGGCATCGATTCACCAATTAAAGTAACGCGGCACGTTGCAACTGAAGAGTAAAGTTACGTTCCAAACACAACCAAAACATACATTAAAAAATTTAAATACATCACTCACAGTTCATAGATGTTTCATCACATTTATTTCAAAACTGCCTACAGCATACAAAATGAGTCTGAACGGTGCTGTGTATCATGTTAAATACAGCTGAGTGCTGTGTTGTAGAAAACAACCAATCAGCTGTCCGCTGTTGATGACAATGCAAGGCGTTTCAAATAGAGCTGTCTTAGTGGCCCGAATTCCCTATGAAGAGCCCTTGGGATTCTGTACACTGTGTAGTGTGTAGGGAGCAGGGATACAGATTAGGGACACTTGCGTTCGGAATGCAGCCTAAAACGAGTAATGTGACACTCAATTTCGGAATATTTGTGTTTGCGTAATTAAACTAATGTATAATTTGCGTTAAAATATTTATTTGCGTTAATTTTTTTAATCGCGATTAATTTGACAGCACTATATATTATATATACCTAATTTGACAGCACACAGAGAATATTTTGTATATATTTAGTAAAATTTTGTAATGAATAGTTTGTAAATAAAGATACATTTAGCTACAATTTCACATTTTCCCTATGTAACAATCCACTTATATATACTATATACTTTTTTTTAATGATTGTTATTTAACAAGAAAAATGTGTAATCATCGATATGGTAAAGTTTTCATTGAGGAGATTTTTTGAGGGAGGTAGTACTTCACAACAGTCAAAAAAGGAAAGCTGTAACTTTATGTGTAAGTGTTCCACCATGGAAAAGTGTAAACTTATTTGTAAAACTCTTTCAATCATTGGTCAGAAATATGGTGATGGAGAAAGGTAAACAGACATTGCCAAAATGCTTTGTGCAATTTCAAAATGAAACAATTGGGGATAAATAAATAAAAAACTATTTGAAAAGTATTTGATATTGAACATTTTTTATTTATTTATTTATTTATTTTTTAAATCCAGCATTTATTTTTTCTTTTGATTCTTTTTCTTTCTTTTCTTTCTTTTGTTTGTAGTTTGTCTGCATTGTTATTCTTAGTACCTTTGAGAGAAAGTGACTGTTTCGAGCTACTGAAATGTAAGCGATAACATGAACAGACTTATTTCCTGGATGTTCTGCAACAAAAAAGGAATAAAACCCTTTGTGTTTGCTGTTACAGGAAAATAATCAACTTTGGCAGGGTAAAAAAGAAAGAATAATAAACGCTGGATTAAAAACAAAAACGATTTTGATTTTCAAATAGTTTTTATTTATTTAATCATTTATACTCAATTGTTTAATTTCAGGATTGTGCAAAGCTTTCCGGAAATGTTTGATTACCTTTCTCTATCACCATATTTCTGAACAACGAACGAAAGTAGCCTTACACGTCAGCCCTACACGTCCCTCAGCAATTTTTTGTTGTTGTTAGCTCCGCCAATGAGGTTTTGTTTTCGAAGCGGGTTTGCTGGTTGGTTTGTTGGTTTGACTTTCAGCAGGATTACAGCAGTTTGTGTTTAAACAGGGTTTAATATGAACCAAGCAAGAATCTATAACATTTTGGAGCAGATCCGAGTTGCAGCATGGGTGCACTTAGTACTTTTGTGAGATCGGGCAAAAATGAGCTAGATTTGTTGCGCATACGTGATCCCATCGTAAAAAAAAAAAAGACTTGGCAGTTGACCTTGAGGTCTGCACTCTCTCAGTTATTTTTCATTCATTTCATTATGGGCATTGTCAAACCGATCCAAACCAAACCACATAGCAAAAATATCAAGTTTCAACACAAACAGATGTGAAAACACCATATATGGTGCAAAATAATAATTATGTAATGGGCTGAACTGAATTACTCAGAGTGAAAATCAAATTCGGACATGAACGTCATTCATCATCAGTTGATTTATATAGAAGTACAGTTTCTCCACACGCTAAAATGACAGGACACAAAATGGCAACCATTTCCTATACATCTGGATAGGCCCTCGGAGAAGAGCGAGGATGACATGGATTTGAGACAGGGCCTTGATCAGCTACAGCTCTCGGTGGTGCCAGGAAATCAGAGGATATGTGCCGTTAATGAGGGCTTCAGCTCTCTCTCGCACTTTCTCTCCCTCCTTTTTCCTGCAGTGCACACTTTATCCAGAACACCTTTCCCCTTGGCTCCAGCGCAACTAAATATAGGGAGCTCTGCCGACAGCTCGAGCCGATAACAAATGGTAAGCAGAGCAGCTCCTCCGAAGCATGACAGAAACGATGGGAAAAAAATGTGCTGCTATTTTAATATTTCCCCTCTATCTAGTCAACGTGAGAATTGCTCACAGAACACACATTTTTTTGCCTTCTCTTCCAATTTCAGGCAGAAACGGAACATAAATGAACCAAATATAATCCTTTAAAAAAACGTTTAGCAATTTTACAAATTTTTCATTCGTTTATCTAATAAATGAAATGTTTATACTCTCATAACTTTAATATGTGTAGTATATACTTTAATATGTTTATTATATGTATTTACAATGCAATGTGTGCTACAGTAAAATAAATCACATGCTGTAAGCTACATTAAAGGTTAAAGAGCATCTGAAATCAATAGTTGTATTTTGGAGCTTTTTGTGTTACGGACACCAACATCTAGAGATAGTTATGAATACATTTGTCCAATCAAAATGGCACCCAGTGATGACCCTGTGGGTCTCTATCTCCAATGGTGCCTCTGAAGGACAACATGTATGGCATTAGCTGTAAAAACACACAGTATGTTATGATCATATAGGGGACCGTCTTTGTGAAAGTGGACAGGCGTCAGTCGAAGCGGTGGTGTAATCCTCCACAGTTGCAAAATGTCTCTCAACATGCTGTGGTCAGTTCCCTGTCCTCCATATTAAGCTAGAGCACTATGCTGCTGTCAAGTTTGTTTAGATTTAGCATGGGTGTAATAAGGGGTATCTTGAACACTACTGACTGTTGGGTAAAGCAGTCAAGTACTTTCACTTTGGCTTCCTTCAACAAATGCTAGTAATAGCAGTTCTTGCTAACATTGACCTGCCATTAAAACAGCAGTATGAGTGTTAGTCCAGAAGCGAAATCTTAAAAGCAAGCAGCTGGACTTACCCAACACTCCCAGTCTGTAGTTAAGTGTAACCACGATGACGTTTCCATAGCTGGCCAGGATGCTGCCATCGATCATGTTCCCTGTGCCTTCCATGTAAGATCCGCCGTGAATGTATACCATGACGGGCCGCAGACCGTTCTCATCGTGGATGTCTGGGAAAAGTAAAAAAAAAACATTAACTTTGAATAGGAATGCTTGGGACATTCAAAAGAAAAACTTTCTTTGGTCAGTTGTGGTTATAACTGGCGATTAATAATCCATGAGAGTAAGCCAATCAGCAGAAAGTAGAGCTAATGTTGATTTCATGACAACTAAGCACTTGGTATTCTCCAACTTGGACCTTTCTACCTTCCACCTCAGTGCATTTACACAACCTGGACTGTTTAAGGTCAGGAAGAATGGATATTCACAGTAAGCCAGCACTTGGTATGCTTCTGTGTGGATATCAAATCTCTAGTTGGAGACCCAAGTCCTCTAGCTTTGAGAGAGAGAAAAAAAACATGAAAGTGCAAAAATCTTTCAATTATCCAACAGTGGCTATATTGGATGATAGCACTTAAAAGGTACAACTGCGAGAAGTCTGAGCTCTTGAAAATCTCCAGTGTTCTGAGTGGAAAATATGAGTTTAAAGGCCATTCAAATAGATCTTTTTCTGACTTGAAGGCAGGAATCATCACAATTTCCAATTCACTGCTGAATAAGCAAACATTTTCGAATGATTCTTTTTTAAACATATTTAATCTACGAATGACTTAATACCAAACAATACAGAGTGCATGACGGTCTATCTCTTTCATCCCATCAGCTTTTCAGGCACTATTCCAGGCTGAGAACCTTAACATGATTGGGTGTTTCCATGATTGCAGTGTCATGAAGCCCTTAAATCAATTCAACTTAAAATAAATGTAAACACTGAATCTTGTAACAAAACATGCATTTTTCCATTCAAAACAATCTTAGGTAATAATCTCACTATTTTTTATTTTTTTTTTACAGTTTTTACTTGCTGACATGCATTGGATGCATTTTGGTCTTAAACGAGTAACAGCGTTGTTTTTAGCTTAAAATATTAGCATAACATTAACAAACACACAAAATGCATCTACACTAATATCATATCAGTGTCATAATGTCACTGCCAGTCAGTATCAGAGTATCACTGAAAATAATGAAATGGGTCAAGAGAACTTCTTTGGATGCAACCTCCTGTTGAACAGGTGACTTGTGGATTATTCCAAATATTTCAAAGGGGGGAATGTGTTAAGGTATGACATTTCTGTGGTAGCAGAACTTCTGGGTATTGTTGATAGATGTACAACTACCAAGATAATTCTCTTCACCATCCAAATATATTGTTTAAATTGTATTTACTCTTACGTAAAAATCATGGACCCTCAATCATGGAGTCAACCAATTTGTTCCATTTCTCATTCTCTTTTACTTTAACACCAACAGACTAATGAAACAAGAAAGCGTTACCTTAAATAGTAACAACTCATTAGGCTTTTAATTCTGCCATTAGACAGAGCTCCATTTGAACCAATCAGCAAAGGCGCCAAAAGATGTGCACTGACGCTTGTCGAATGTCATCTTTTGTTCAGATGAGTCGACTATTTGCGCGTCTGTCCTGCCCTGATTATAGTAGCTGATTATCAAACTTGAAGAAGCAGCTGATTATAAATGAATGGGTTGGCGAGACACTAGACACAGGTTTCATTCCACAAATAGCCAGCAGACTTCACAGATCATTACCAACTGCTCTTCCAAGTAAATGCCTACATTTGAGCATTATGGCAAACTAAAAAGTCCAACAAAAGAACAAGATCCATGGGTAGTGGATGTCGGGGAGAGAATCGGATGATGAAATATGTTTGTTGGATGACGAACAGGCTATGTGCCTGTGGAGCCTTCTCCTGATTATTGAGGCTTATGTACGCGCCCACTATAAGGCCTCCTCAGGCCTGTGCTAAATGTCAGACTGAATGAGAGCAAATGCCATCGGGAGAGGGTTATGATCATGGCTAGCTTATGCGTAGCCTGTGGGGCAGAGTGTGTGCGTGTGTTGTTATTGCTCCTGCCCTCAGCATGCACTTTTTGTGTTTGTAACATTATTGGGTATATGAAGTAACCAGGAGAAATTAGCCAGCTAGTCATTCTGGGTATTGCTAGCATCTAGTCTAGCAGGGGATAATACATTAGTCCTAGCAAAGGAGGTCATTTGACAATATATTTCAAACTGCCACTGATTAAAAGGACAGCATACATTGCTGTAATCTGATGAAAATGTAAATCAATATGTGCAAAATCAATTCAATCTGAAAAGACAGTTACTAGCTATTAGCTATTACATCATTGCTGTTGCATTTCTTGCAATACTTTCACATTATCAACTAACTATGCACGTAGACTATTTATTAGCCAGACAAAATAGCCCCTGCTGAATTTGCTATATAAATCAAACGTCTGTCTGTCTTTGCCAACAAGTTGTAGCTAAATGCACTTTAAGAGCAACAGTATTAACCTATCATATCCATCTCACTCATTAGCTAACCATGTAGTTTAAACATGCTAGCATAATGTGTTAGCCAGACGAGAATTTCCCCACTGAACTTCTACTAGATAAATCCTTCATAAAGTAATACTTTATGTAAAAAGATGTGTATACATTTTGATGCACAATTAATGCAGTTGTTACGGCTTCTGTTTTGCTAACAGTCTGTTGCTCAGTGTCCAACAAGAGGAAGTTAGTTTATCAATCTAACTGTAGCTAAATGTGTAGATTAAAAACACACTAGTTATTGATATTGATTTTATGACAAAACTTACAAAAGAAAATAAGCAAGTTCAGTGTGTACTAGGACAGATTTCAATTAAAAGAAAGTGTTTTAGTGACATTTCCATAATTGCTGACACTGTTCCTCAAAGAGCTAATTGGGTGTTAAAAAATCTGTATTTCTGTATTATGTTAAAAGGAGAAAATTGCATTTAACTGTGGTGCAGGAGTATCACGGGCATTTTGACATCTGCTGTGTGAGTACAAACTGAATTGATTAGGCTTATGTCCATTTTTCGACAGCACATAGCATTCTGTCAACTTGATCAAACCATAACATACGCTGTGCGAGGAAATCACACTTACAGAGCCAGGTGTTAGTCATCTGACTGTTTTTACTACTGTGCTTATTAAACTGGCTCCGTACCCTACATGATCTTTGCAGGAAGATAACCTAGAAAAAATTAAAATGCCAATAACATTTCCATGTAATTTTGGAGAAATAAGTTTCTTAAAGCTGAGGTATGTTAAAAGCATAATTTGTGACTTTTTGTCAGAATTTTTTTCTTCCAGCCTACCATGCATATTATCTAATACACCGACATGTGAAAAGTCATGGGACAGGAACTGGTATTGTGTAGGACCCCATCTAGCCCAGCAAAGTGCAGCAACTCAACGTGGCATCGAGTCCACAATTGGATGGAAGACGTCTGGACGGATGTTGAGCCATGCCATCTGGATAGCCACCCAGAGCACTCTGGTATTGTAGGTGCAGGATCTCATGTGCAAATGGACCTCTCCACCACATCCATTAAATGCTCAATCAGGCAAACGTTTAGGCCGCACCATCATTGGAACTCTCCAGAATGCTTCTCGAACCAATTCTGGACAACTTGGGCCCAATGGCACGGTGCATTATCCTGCTGGAATATCCCATCATTGTAGGGGTACATGAAGTCCATGAAGGGCTGCAAATGGTCACCAACCAGTGAAACATTGTGGGCACTGGTCAATGGCGTGTTTAGGTGGAACCATACCATGAGAGCACACTCTACACCACTATGGAACCACCACCAGCTTGCACAGTGCCTTGTTGACAACTGGGTCCACGGCTTCAGGGGGTCTATGCCAAACACAAGCCCTACTATTAGCCAAAAACAATTGGTGTCATGACTCTTCGGAAAACACAACATTTTGCTTAGGGTCCAGTTAGCAACTTCACGAGCCCAGGTGAGGTGCTGTGTCCGGTGTCGTCGTGTTAACAAAGACACTCTGGTGGATCTTCTGCTTTCATATCCCCTGTAAACTAAAGAATGCTCCACTGACATGTGAGCTATGCGTCAGGGGCCTCCCTCACGTGGAATGTGGATGTGATTTCTGCCAGTGTCGCTTTTCTGTTTACACTGATGATTTTAGCCAGATGCCACCAGTCACAATCATTAAGCCACTGAGCTGTCCACTGTGGGTGGTAATTCCTTCTATAACGTATTCCCGGTATACACGTGACACTGTGGATCGAGGAATGTTAAATTCACACTTAACTTTGGAAATGGAATGTCCCATCTGTCTGGCACCCACTATCATGCATCGTTTGAACTCTGATAATTTACGTCGCCTTGCCATGAGCACGCTGGTCCGTGTTCAACCTCACTCACAAAATAACACCTCACAACTTCCCAAGCATTCCCAAGCCATCCCCTGAGGTAATGGCTTCACTTCATAATCAATTTACACACTGTTATCCCATCACGTTTGGCACATTAGTGTATATGTCATATCCCTAAGATATTTTTTTGCCATATTGCCCACTTTTACCCTTGAGATCTTTACCTATGATCCTGCATAATCAGAATTTATTCACTGTATTCAGTTCTAGATGAATTTTCTAGGCCTGAATGATTAATACACACATACACACACTTTATTCTCTTATTCTGTGTAGAAAATGCACAGTCCAGCGATGCCTCTGGGCAAGTGGGGCGCTTCATACCAATCCACAAAACATGAGCCAGAGAGAAGATGGCACAGAAAAAATAAAAGAAGGAAAGGTAAGAAATAGCAGGAGGAAATTATGAGTGAGAAAGAAAGAAAAAAAGGGGTAAAGTATGCAAGAAAGGAAGTGAGATAGAGAGTGAAAGAGAAAGAGGGAGTAGAAAACAACCCATGTTGACAGGTGATTAATCTTGGTCAGGTTCTGAGCAGGAGCCAGGCGGGCACAGTAATGCGAGGGCATCTAATTTGCAGGTCTGCGCTAGTGTACAACTTTCAGCATCGCAACGCACTCTCTTATTCAGCCCGAGATAATGGCTCTGTCTCCTTTAGTGAAGATGTTCCTCAGGGCTTGGGAGAAGAGAGCTTTTTATTATGCTGATCGAAAATCAGTTCCTTTTACCCCAATCCTTAACCTTTGTTAGAAGAAGAGCGAATGTGGAGCAACAATGATTACACCAAGTCTCTCCTGTTTTAGTATTTGAGTAATAATTCAGTCAGCACTTTATTAACTACTAGGAATTTAAACATGCCACAAGGCTTTGAACCTTTGAAACTCATTAAGAGAATGAAGTGCTTCCATAAAGTTGACAAAGTGCTATTTCGGATAAACATCCCAGATCTCTCTTTCGATACAGTTTCGGATGACTATTAGTACGCTGGCCAACAGTTTTCATCCCTTGTGAGGGCGCAGTGAATATGTCCAGCTATGTGGCCAAAAGTATATGGACACTTGAGTATCACACCTATATTTGAGCCATCTCCAAACAAGAAGCAAATTATTATTTTTTTAACCAGGGATTTTCACACAATGCAAACAGACATCATCTAGGGAAAGAGCTTGCTGTGTCCCAGTCATCAGTTCCCATACTGCTTCACTCTGAAGGCATAATGTAAGATAGCAGACAAGAAAGAAGAGTCATAATGAAGGACTGAACAGGGGATGACTCTGCAGCGCTTGCGCCATGGACATTCATCATTGCCAGGACAGCCTGAGGGGGATAATATATTCCCCCATGGGCTGTATGGCGCCACACACATTACTCATCTTTATATGGCCAGAATGGAACAGAGCAAGGGAGAGTGACAGAGTAGGGTCATCTGAATTTTCCATCCATTTTACCATTTCACAAAGTGTTAGTAGAGGACGGATGGAAATGGCTGTTAGTAGCCATGCAGAGGTTGCTGATGTTTCCAGCTAGCTTTCTGGTCCACCTGTTCAGCAGTAACTGCCATACTGAAGAACTGCAACAGTTGTAACACTAATATGAGATTTGCTATGCTGTAATTCCCTTCATAGGTCTTTAGCTGCAACAGCAATTTCAGCCATCATAAATAAATGAATGCCAGGTGGATTTCGCTGCCTCATCAAACAAGCCAAGCATGGCCTATGGCCAAAGCTGGCAATGTTATTGATATCATCTGGCCAGGTCTCTATATATGAGTTTGAGAGTTTGATGTCACTTTGTAATAAAGCGATTAAGCGAACACTTCAGGCCTCCCGTTCAATTTGCATGTAAACCAATTAAGACAGAGCTTCCAGGCAGGTTCCTTTTGTTCGTTAATTCTCAAACAAGCCCTCTTGTGATGATTAATTTTCAAACGAGGTCTTTCTTTATGGCATAACTTTCTCAAAGGCAATACAGGGATAAAAATTTTTTAAAAAAAGACACAAAGCAAATGAAAAACTGAAGACTTTTCACTATTCTTTCATAACTAAACCTTGCATAACTAAACTAAATAAGGAACTTGAGAGCATTAATGAGATCCAGCAGTGGAGTGCTGAATGGCAAGTTAGAGCCTTGAGTGAACCTGAGTTATTCAGCACCACTGCAGATACACATGTAGTCAGAGAACATGAATCGTGCCCTCCTGCAAACCAATGGGGTTTAAAATACAGGGTTCACACAGACCCCATTTGGTCCTGTTGGGGCTTACAGTGACTCTGGTTACTAAACAAATTTACTTTATAGTAAATATCCTTTAAAAGTGTAGGCATATTTTCCAGCCTAACACAAAAACTGGTTTTGTTATCCTAGATTACAAACTGATATACAACATACATATATACTGTATGTATAAGCTACTATTCAAACCAGAAAATTTTTAAAAGGTTGCAGGCATAAAATATAGATATTTATAATGTACTATATAAAAAGCAAAAATCTAAACTTTGCTTTGGTTTAAAAAAAAAGTAATCTTATTTCCTACTGCTATTTATTTTCCATTTAAAAAAAGCAGCTAATTACAGGGTTGCCAGTTGTGTCTATCCCAAAAACTAACCCACTTACCAAAATCCTATGTTACAACTATCCAACTTTCCAAACTATTTGTCTAATTGATCTTTCTCTAATTTCACAAATGATAGGTAATGTTCACAAAGTAACATCACTTAGTCTACACCAATTCTTAATTCTCAGTCTCCCTCACTGTATCTGTTGTCATAAATATAGTATAGCTGATGCTGCAACCTCTTTACAGACATAAAACAAAATACACTCATAAAGTAAACTAGCCTTCATTTACTGTTACAGTCATATAACATATTTTAGCTCTGCATGTAACACCATTCACATACTGTGTACAAAAATAACCTTGGGAAGAAGGTCAAGAGTAGCTGGTTTTGTGCAAAAACAACAAAGTCCTCATATGACTTGGCTTCCTTATATGTAAATGGTACAAAAAAAAGGCAGACCAAATATATACACCTTCATGACCTCCATTAGCAACCAGTCAATATGCAATGGTAAATATTTACACAAATGATTGTATGACATGTCTTCAGTCACCAAGTCGTCAGTTATAATTAGCAAACAACCTCCATTGTAGTGGGTTGGGACAGAAAAACTAGACTATGCTTACTGAATGTTTACGTTTGGAAGAGGCTTTTATCCCCGGGAACCAGCTTTATTCAAAAATGTAAAGTTGGCTCTTCTATTGTACTGTACTTCTGGACTTGAACTCATAACCTTTCTATAGAACATAACATTTTGGCTACAACCACCATGCTGTCTGAATGCTGACTCTCGAAGTGTTGAGCCATGCAAAAGGAGCGAGCTGTTGTAATATTACATCCAGAAAACACATTTATAGAATAGGCATTGTGGCAGGAGTTACGATTGAACAGATTCCCATCGTCAAAACACACAGGTTAGTGTTCATGCTTCGACGAGCAATGAAAGAAAGGGGGAAATAATACAACAGAATTTCTCTGAGGAGATAAAGAGAAACGGCATGCAGACTTTTCAGTGGAACAGCTTGTTACTTTTCAGCACCAGGGGAAGAGACTGTCTTATGACTGCTAAAGCTAGATATAAGCATATAAATTTATACTGGTAATTTTGTTCTCACAGGTGAACCTGGCCTTATATTACATACA
>JAOVVH010000034.1:11530105-11547628 GCA_028566435.1 Scorpiodoras heckelii | reverse complement strand
TCACTCACTCACTCACTCACTCACTCACTCACTCACTCACTCACTCACTCACTCACTCACTCACTCACATTTAGCACATGGAAATTCTCCACAAGGGGGTGCTGTTGTTGCTTCACATTCGATGACACTACGTGTCCTTGTTTTCAGATCAATGACATGTTTACTGATACTCCCTCACTCACTCACAGTAATACAGTAATACAGAAATAACTGACCTTCTTAATATTAATCAATCAAAGACATCATGAAACATTTTATTTAGCTCTGTATATGTTTCCCTGGTTTAAAAATAATGTCTGCCCAAAAGCGCATGTGTGTTCATGCATGTTGGCTTCTAGACTTGCGACTTAACTAGTTATGTTAGTCATGTTGGAATTGAGTAGAGTCGAAGTGAAGAGCGGAGTCTGTTTCACTTCAGAAAAGCGCATCTGTACAGATGTCAGTAAAGTAAGTTTTATTCCTCCTTATCAATTATTGATTACCGATAGCAGACGGACTTCAAGAACAGCATACTAGGTATGGGCTGCTGTTTTCACTCGTTTTTGTCCTAGCCTGCGTTTGCTGCTAGAAATGAACTTCCTGAGCAGGGTTTTATGTTAAATGGAAGACGCAGTAGTTTGCCCTCTTGATATTTTCCCAAAGGACGGTTTGCAGCCTGTGTTGCTTTGACTGTCGTCAGTAATTGTGGAATGCATCCAGATCGCTGATATGTCATGTCACCTGTTCATTATTGTGACAATTCTGTATCAGAAGGAATCTGTGTGTCCCTAGTGGAAAGCATTCTCGTGTATGTGCTTGAGGCTGGGGAATAATTCAAAGCAGAGGATCTGGCATTAATTATTAAACTTCTTTAAAGAACGGCTCCGATCAACATGTCAAATGTGAGCGGATGTAACTGTACTGATTCAAAATCAAGAATATGGTTAAAGAGATGTAAACTTGAAATGAGGACAAAGAGCTTACTGTGAGCTTGCTGGCACCCGAAAAAGGCAAAACGAATGCAAATGGGAAAACGGGAACGTTTTATTTGATCTATTCTTAACTGAAACTTGAGGATGTGCCAAATGGTATAAAGTAAGTTTACAATTTCACACCTAGAGTGAGCTAATTGAGAGTGCTAATGGCAGGGGAATGGAGAGAGGGAGAGAGGGAGGGAGTGAGGAAGAAAATGAGAAGGAGGGAATGCCCTTTTGCGTAGCTCCAGAGAGGTTTTCCAGCCCAGCTCTGAAAAATAATGCTAAAGAATTCGACACGAATGCAGTGCAGTGGCACAAGGCAACAGGATTCATGCTTAGTGCTCATGCACGCTTGCCTTTTATCTCTCTCACTTTGTCTCTCTCTTTCTCTCTCCGTCACGTTCGGCCTCCTTCTGTCAGTGTCTGCCACATCTACACGTCGTGACCAACTTTTTCCTTCACCCCCATCCCCCTGTCTCTCTCTCTCTCTCTCTCTCTCTCTCTCTCTCTCTCTCTCTCTCAGGTGTTTCTGCAGACCTGAATTCCCCTGAGTTCACCTGAATTCCCAAGCACCTTAGAATAATACAAAAAAAAAAGGAAAAGAGAGGAAAAACAAAGTGCAGGAGCCGTGCGGGTGCGACATGATGCCTCCTAAGCCGGATGAACAAATGTTTCATGTGCAGCGAGACAAAAAGAGATCCAGGATCAATGGGTTCCGTTTATGACTTCAGCCCTCTGGGAGCTTCGCTTGTGCGAGAACCCCCCTGGTGAGACACTTAGCTCTTCGCCTAACTACTTTTAAAAAAGAAATCCTTTTATCTGTCTAAATGTCTTGTTTCCTTTTCTCCCATATCTCCCTATAGTCTTTTTGTCTCTTCCTTTTTCATCTACATCTACTCTTATTCTTGTCTTTTTCTCTCTAGCTCCTTCATCACATCGACATGCCAGCGAGGGGCTCAGCATCATTCGTTATTCCTCCGAGCGCCATGTGGAGTCTCTCTCTCTCTCTCTGCACCACATTTATATCTCATCAGGAGAAATGCAGGACGATTTAACACCTGACTGCCCGTCTTCCTTCCTGGATCTTTAGGACGCATCAGTCATTTAACGAGAGGGGGCGATTTATCAAACTTTTCAGTCCTGAAGTGGTAGAAGCTGAAATCAGGGGCAGATTTACTGCCTTTAAATCTTAACGCTCACAGTGAAAAACATACAAACAATCAGGTTTGTAGAAAGTTTTTGATCGCGCTATAAAGCAGGAATAAAGCACGAGTGTACTGCTACAGGAAAATAATGCTACAATATAGCAGCAAGAGAAATCATGTAGAAATAGTATAGGAAAAATTCCTGGGAACACTACACACATGGCAGGGAATTCCAGTGTGCTTACTTCAGGAGCATCGATTCAGATGCGTTAATCAGGTTTACGTTAGTGGTCACCTGACATAAGGGTTCTTTCTTTCTTTTAAGAAAGAGAGAAAGAAAGAGAGAGGAGAGAGAGAGAAAGACAGAAAGAAATAAGATAGATGGGGTGTGTGTGTGTGTGTGTGTGTGTGTGTTTGACCTGGAGATAAAAGCACCAGCAACTTTTTGTCTCTGATGTTCCACAACATTAAATGTAACTCTAAATGGATAATAAAAAAGGAATTTTTTTTTTTTAATTAACAAACAAAAATGAGTTTGGGTTCTTTGTGGTATAAGTGCAATAAAAGCACTCTGGGACATACTATTTATAAAACAATAATCAACACTGAAGTAGGTAAAATTCTCCTTCACACATTTTATATGTGTTGCTCCGTGTTTGCTAATATCTTATGAAGATTGCAAGCATCCCACTTTTAAAAATGTTCATTTTTTTCCTACAGGAATCAGTGTCAGGGTAGAAATTAATAAAACAGAATCTTTTTCTCTTGCTATTTCTCTCTCTCATTAAGTGGATTGTTCTTATACACATTTTTACACACACACACACACACACACACACACACACACACACACACACACTTCCACAGAACAACTTGAAAGGCGTTCGCCTACGCACAAGACTCACTAATGGCAGAAAGAAAAAAGTGGCCTAAAGAGGGTTAAATATATTTTTATCGAGCTCATGATGACAGTGCGCACTGCACTGCCACAAAAGCAATAAAACCTGCGCTATTAACTGAGACGAAATGAGCGATTTGCCAAATCACCTGTTGACCAAGAAACTTGCAGAACTATGCAGTTTGTAACTGCTTCATCTCTCACAGTCCCATCTTCATTTTTCAGTACAGGAATGCTCGGCATCATGAAGAGGTTCATGGAAAAGAAAAATGTTTGTAATGTTCTACACAGAACATTTAAAGGCTTTTCTCTATACTTTGACTGTGGCATGACTGTTGGTGCGAGATGGGTTCAGAAATTGCTGACCGCCTGGGATTTTCACACAGGTGGAGTTTATACAGAATGGTGTGAAAAACCAAAAACATCAGCTCACTGACAGCAAAGCTATGATAACTATGATAACAAAATACACATCATATTCATTAACGTTATATTTATAACTTATTTTGGTTTGATTGTAAGTTTATGAGTGTGAACATGGTAACCAAACCCGGATTAAAATGTAACAACGTATCAATTTTCTGCTTTGCTCTGGACCAACAGAACCGAACTACAAGTCTGAACACACCCTTAGATAATCACTCTGTACAACTGTGGTGAGCAGAAAAGTATCTCAGAATGAAGAGCGTGTAGAACCTTGTGGTAGATGGGCTACAAGAGCTGAAGACCCCGTCGGGTTCCAAGGACAAGGATCTTAGGCTAGTGTGCACATGATCACTGAAACTGTACAGATTGAATAAAGATTGAATAAAGACTAAGCAAAAGTACAAAAAAAGGACCAGAAAAACTGGTACTGGAGCCTATGCAAAATACGTAGCAACGCCACCTATGCACATCATTCGTTGCATCCGCCAGTGTGTACTGTATATAAAGCAATTAGACATCTATGGAAGCTTCTAGAGCTGTTTCCACCATGAGAATGGCAAGTTATCACGATTTTGTGATTTTAAACGTGATTTAATAGTTGGAGCTCGTGGTTTAATAGTTGGAGCTCGTCATAGCATTTCGGAGGTAGAATCAAAGTTTGGATTTGCACGTATGAGCATTTCAGGGGTGTACTGTGACTACAAGAATTCCAGCAAAACCTCGAACTTACCACAGCAGTGTGGCCGTAAAAAGACTGGGTGAAGGTGACCAGCGTTGGCTGGCAAGAATCATCTCACATGATAGGCATATAACACTGCCTCAAATAACATCAGAATTCAATGCTGGGGCCTCAACAAACATCAGTGTGAGGACTGTGCAACGTTCCCACCCATGGAGTGGACATACCATTTTTTCTGGTACTTCAGTGTATATAGTTTTTAAAATGCACAAAAATTGTGTTATTGCATAGCTGAGGATTTGCTCAACGACCCAACAGTGGCCAAGAGCTCAAGACCTCCAGATAGGTAGCTCAAACCTTAACCCCTGAGCTAACACTGCTTCATATGCAGAATACTAAATTATAAATCAAGCTATGTTGAATAATAAATTGTTTAATATCTGCCTGACCTATGAATAGGCATGATATGCAAATGAGAATCACCTCAGTGTGCTTAGGGCATTGTAGCTTCCCTCCTCCTCCACCCTGGTTACACTACAGTATGCTATTCTGGTACAATAAGACAAGATGCACTGTTGGGAAAACTTTCTAACTTTGTAAATCTGAACCTAAACATCTGCTCACTAATGTTAGGGAATTATCAAGACAGGACAGTTATCCCCTCACATTAGCAAACTACTGTACAAATGCATTGCATTATACTGTCTGCATTGCTAGCATACAGTTAACCAGCTAGATTGATAGCTTGGATTTGTCACAAAAACACAGATATAATTTTAGTATCGCTATCATATTTTTCCAAACCTGTCGAAATATTGTACAGTAACCATTAGACAAGTTTGTTTACCCCATACATTAGATGAGTTGGCTAACTGGCTAGTTTAGCTTGAGCGTAGCTGGCTAGTTTAGCCTGAATGGTCTGTGGAGGAAGGGTTGCCTAAAAGTATTTTGTGAAATACTAAAGTTTTAAACTAAAAAACACAAAAACTGAAAATACAGCATTGCGTTAAAAATAGACGTAACTAAATATAACCCACAGTGAGAATCCTGACACGATTTAGCCGTTCAGAAATCTCATTTCTTAGTACAGGGCTACTTCAGTGAATTCTGTTTTAATTTTTCTTGCATGTTAACTGGTACGGTAATTTTCTCTGATTACCCTCGGGTTCGATCTCGAATTGCGTTTACGAATCGAATGAAGTCTCCCTCCGTCCTGGTAATAGAGGCACCCCGAGAACAACAACACACGAACGCTAGGTAGGTGTATCATCGTTCTGATTTATTTGAGGAAACAGACATGAAATATAAAATGCATACTTAAAGGTGATTGGTTAAGAAAAGAGGTATGGCAGAGGAAAAAGAAATGTGATAGGGTTAGAAATATAAGCTGAAGGACAGAGCACGATAAGAACGTGTCTGCCAACGTGTATCAAACCAACATGACAAAAACTGTGTGTCTTGTTTTGACGACGTAATCATTCTGCGCCGGGCATGAAGAGCATAATACCAGAAGTATAAAATAAGAGCACTAAAAATACAGGAAATACAAAATACGGAGAAGGACAGAGATTTTATCCTAACATTAATAAAAAGAACTTTAGCAATAGCACTGAAACAGTAAGCAGTAAGTGTTACATTAGCAAGCAGTTGGTTTGAATACCTCAAATTAGCCAATTCTGAGAGAGTTAGCTGATATTTGCCTCTGACCTGGACTCAGTGTCACGATGTTGTCATGTAGATGACGGTTGATTTATGTGTGGTACTTCGATATAATTATCATAAAGACACCAACAGCGAGTTTGACATTACTCTTACAGTAATTATTCTGTTACTTCTCACCCTGTGGTGTTTTATTTTTGTTTTTTTGTGAGGTTTTACAGCACTGTAAACTGAACCATGTGTCTTGTTAATCCCCATCTGCAGATGACTTTCCTGTCAGATTTCCCTACTGCATTTATATAAGGCAGTTAAACAGAAAAATGGGAGGCTCTGAACAGAATAAATCCACAGCTTTTTTTCTCGGCAGTTTCCCTCTCAGCGAGTACCCTCATACTGAGCTAAATTAAACAGCCCTACCATTTGATTTTAACCAATTACCTTCAACAAACTCTGCTCCTGTGTTTGAAAATAGAGCATTTACATTAAATTATGGGTTAATTATTACAGATGAAACCATGAGTATCAAGTCAGTTGTAATTATGCCCTGGCATTGTTAGAAAGAAACCCCTGAATCTCTTCAGTTTACCAAATGTGGACTAAAAACAGCTTTGCCTTGTTGCTAAATTCTGTCCCAGTGATCAAGTCGGAAACTTTGATTTCTTAGCCATTGCTTTATAAAGGAAAATGTTCATATGAGATGGAGAGTGAAATCAAGAGTGCAAATGTTTACATCCCCCATGATTTTTAAATAGGATCGGCTGAAATATACCTTGATTTTGAGATGCAAAGTACCTCATGGAATTCACTCACTCACTCACTCACAAACTCAATCACTCACTCAAACTCACTAACTCACTCACAATCTCAATCACTCACTCACTCAAAAACTCACTCACTCATTCACTCACAATCTCACTCACTCACTCATTCGCAAACTCACTCACCTATTCACAAACTCAATCACCCATTCGCTCATTCACAAACTCACTCACTCACAAACTCAATCACTCACTCACTCTAACTCACTCACAAACTCAGTCACTCACAAACTCAATCACTCACTCACTCACTCACTCAAAAACTCACTCACTCACAATCTCACTCACTCACAAACTCACTCACTCACTCATTCGCAAACTCACTCGTGAACTCACTCACCTATTCACAAACTCACTCACTCACAAACTCACTCACAAGCTCAATCACTCACAAACTCACTCATTCACTCACTCACTAACTCAATCACTCACAAACTCACTCACTCACAAACTCACTCACTCACTAATTCACAAACTCACTCATTCACTCACTCACTCACAAACTCACTCACTCATTTATTCACTCGCTCATTCACAAACTCACTCACTCATTCACTCACAAACTCAATCACCCATTCACTCACTCACAAACTCAATCACTCACTCACTCATTCGCAAACTCACTCACAAACTCACTCACTCACTCACAAACTCACTCACTCACTCAAGTAACTCACTCGCTCACTCACATTTAGCACCTGGAAATTCTCCAGAGGGTCATCTACAGAAGCTTCTAGAGCTGTATCCACCATGAGAATGGCAAGTTATCCCAATTTTGCGATTTTCAACACGGTTTAATAGTTGGAGCTCGGCGTTTGGATTTCCACATATGAGCATGTCAAGGGTGTAACGTTGCCATAAAAAGACTCTGGGTAAACATGACCAGTGTCGGCTGGCAAGAATCATTTCACATGATAGATGTGTAACGCTGCCTCAAGTAACATCGTTATTCAATGCTGGGGTCTCAACAAACATCAGCGTGAGGATTGTGCAACGTTCCCTCCAAGATCCCTTTGGGGACCTACCAAGTACCAAGTTTTTCTGGTACTTGAGTGTAAGTAATATTTAAATTTCTTCACTAATAATACTTTTTGTTAACTGTGATAATAAACGTCTTGTTATTATGAATCTTTCAAATCCAAGGCTTGTATTCTTCATTCAGGTCTGCTGTTATAGAAAATGAATCACCACTGATCAGAATTGAGAATTCAGCAAGGCCATGGTATAAATAGTATATGACAGTGGTGAATGTCATACCTGTTCTGGGTTTGCTGGGGGGTCAAACCTGCTGGCGCACACCAGAAACGAGTCCGGCTGAGGCTTCCCATTCTTCACTTCTGGGTCATCTCCGAGAATGATGTGGCTGAACAGGCTAAAGAAGTCTTTATGGCGGCTTGTCTTCATCTGGAAGGTCACACCGGCCGAGCTGGTGGCCACGGCGATGGGGATTTTGTGCTTATGGAGATGTGTGACAAGCTTCTCTACACCTGGTGATTGAAATGGAAATACAGGCCTTTTAGAATAGAGGTCAGGATGGACAGCAGATGGCATCCAATTGGATTTACACTTCAAGCTGGAAACTGTCACTTAATTAGAAGAGCTCCTTGACCCATGCTTTATTATACTGAACACTGAACTGGTGAAGATGGCTTTTTAAGAGGCACCATATTCCTTTGTTCTGCTACAATGTGCATCAACTACACATTACCTTATCCTGCACAAAAACTCCCATTATTTTTTTTTGGCTCCGAAATTCACGGTCCATGAACAAAAGGTAAAATTAGCTAGCACTGGGGTGCCTGCCCAAATCACAGAAAAGGTCACAGTGGTTGCTCAAGCTCAGAAGTGCTCTGCATAATGCACGCTGCTTTATCAAAAGTTAGTTAAGAGCTAATTAAGAAAGCACAAGCGCTAGATCCGGCGATTGTCGTGACCTTTCGCAATTATTTCAGCAGCCTCTCTGATCAGGCTGGTTTTACATTCATTCATCAAACGCGAGTTTCTCAGCATATATAATTGCAAAGTGGTGAAGGCAATCCTGAAAGCAAGAGGGAAGAAAGACCACATCACATTTACATTACATTTACATTTATTCACTTTTATACAAAGTGAGGTCGATCCAAGTGCCTAGCTGAGCAGTTGACGGTTAAAGGTCTGGCTAAAAATGGCTCCTTGGTGGTCCAGGGATTTAAATTCACAACCTTCCAGAGACTAACACAGAAAAAGCAATCTCCTCTCAAGTACCTGGCATCAGGGAAGCGGAGGGAAAAAGACGTTCCTGTATTGCTCTGCTCTCTTCCAACAGCTCCTCGCTGGTCATGGGCAGTTCCAGAGCGTCTCGGATGATCCTGGCCGCATCCAACGCCTTCTTTCCCATCACGGTGGACTTGACCTCCCATGTGTACAGTTTCCCAAACCGATCACAGATCTCCTGGAAAGACAGCGTGTACAACCTCTCTGTATCTGCACAGTAAGAGAAACAGATGGTCGATAATCCTTGCCAACAATGTTGTAGGAGACGAGTTTTTAAAAAAAAAAACAAAACAGAGCCCATCCAGGCATGCAGAATTTCACACAGGGAATCAGATCACTACTGTACTCTTTTCTGGCTATGACCTTTGGGTTGAAATCTGACTGGTAATTCACACAGACATTCAAAAAACTCTGGGCTTTTTTATGCAAGACAGAGTTACTGAATTAAAAAGAGTTTACACCATTGTGGCTTTAAAAGCTGTGTAGAGTTTGAAACAGTTGGCAGAGAGTAAACAAGACAAACAATTCTTCATGCCTGTATCCTAAAACTTCATTTTAACCTGTAAAAATTACATTATGAATTATGCATATCATGCATTTCTAGCCTAGTGATGTGATTATTATTAGTAAGATCGAGAACATTTTTTTAAAAAAACTCAAGACATGGTTTAAATTAATGGCAGCTTCCCTAGACGTAGGACGGTCTATATGTGCACATAATAAAAAAAATCAACACCAATCACTAATTTTGCCTTTATTTCTAAACGTTTCCAGAGCTCACTGAGGCACAGTGTTGCCAATTTATTGACTCTGCCACTATATCTAGAGACTGGTTACACACCTTTATCTCAAAATAGAGCCTAGTGACAAATCCACTGACTTTTGCAGAAACATTATTGCTCTTTGACCAAGATCACTCTATTCCCAATGACCAATCACTGCTCACCATTGTTCCCACGATCATTCACTTATCACCACTTTTCCCAAAACCAATCACTGATCACCACTGTTCCCAAAACCAATATTCACCAACCATTATCACCATAATTCCCAATGACCAATCACTGATCACCATTGTTCCCAACAACCAATCACTGACCACCACTGTTCCCAAAACCATTACTCAGCAACCATTATCCCCAATGACCAATCACTGGTCACCATTGTCTCCAAACCATTATTCACCAACCACTATCACCATTATTCCCAATGACCAATCACTGATCACAATTGTCCCCAAGATCAATTACTTATCACCACTGTTCCAAAAACCAATCACTGATCACAATTGTTACCAACACTTTATCATTGTTCCCAATGACCAATTAATGATTACCATTTTTCCCAAGACCAATCACTGATGACTATTATTTTCAATGACTAATCACTTACCACCATTGTTCCCAATGAGCAATCATTTATCACCATTGTTCCCAATGCCCACTCAATGATCATTATTGTTCCCAATAAGCAATCACTTATCACCATTGTTCCCAATGGCCATTCAGTGGTTACAACTGTTCCCAAAATTAATCACTGATCATCACTGTTCCCAACAATCAATCACTTAATCATTATTCCCAACGACTAATCACTTATCATCATTGTTCCCAATGACCACTCAGTGACCACTATTGTTCCCAATGACCACTCACTCATCACCATTGTTCCAAATGACCAGCATTTATTCCAACAACCAATTACCATACCCTGATTACCACTGTTCTCCACAACTAATCTTTGACCACCATTTCTCCCAACAGACCAACCACTGATCTCCATTGTTCCTAATGACTAATCACTAAGCACCATGGTTTGCTTCACTCACTTCTTTGTTCTTCATTTTAAACTCTCTTCTTGGGGATATTCACAAGTAATATAAGCAAGTCACCAAAACCATTTTCTGTAGTGTCTATTTTCTGATTAATCAGTGCCAGTGTGCCTTCTTGATAGCCATTGTACCACGATCAGGCATAACCTTATGACCACCTCCTTTTCTCTACACTCACTGTCCATTTAAAAAAATATATTTTAAAACGTCATCTCTCGACTTTCTGAGCATGCATTAGTTACTCCCGGCCGAACAGACTTAGCAGTCCTGCTGAGGCAAAGCATCCACACACACACACACACACACACACACACACACACACACACACAGGTACTGCGCCAGAGGTTCTCCTCTCACCCCCTCAAACTCATCGATCAATGGCTAAATTACTTTTGTGCCTAAGTGAAGCAGTTCCTGGAAAATGCCCCAGGTGAGGGCAAGACCCAGTGACAGGACACACAGCTGCACTTCAGGCACACATCTTTCCATCCTTCCTCTGTGTGCCACCCGGAGACCACATGAAATACAATTATTATACACACTGGCCACGAGGGCACATGAACAGTCTGAGGGCAAAATGGCAGAGGCCATCCATCAGTGCACGTCTGCCGTGTAGTGTTCCTCTGGTTCAACACACACACACGTTTGTCTTGCTATACTTGTGGGGACATTCCATTGACACAATTATCAGTGTAGCTAATTAATGTTATGCCTAACCCAAACCCTAACCCTAACCTTAACCTCCATAATGAAAAGGAAACATTTTGGCTCTTTTATTTATTTTTTAAAATTTTTGTTAAATACTACAATGAAAGAGCCACTTTCCTTGTGAGGACCAGCAAAATGTCCCCACAAGACCAAAAATATCAGATGTTCCTATCCTTCTGGGGACTTTTGGTCCTCACAAAGCTAGTAAAACATGCATACACACATGCGCACACACGCATGGATCATCTTTTACCAACTGCCTACATTTCTTCCTTTTTCCCGCTTCTCTACTTCTAGTTTATCTTGTAAAAACAACAATAGGATAGGTGCAATTTCCAAGATGCCTAAAGCTGATGTTAGAAGCCACATTGTTAACCTCCACCCCTACACATTTTCTCCGCAGGCTGCCAATCCACCATCCTAACCAAAGATCCAGCTTTTCCATCTCATATAACAGTTTCGAACTAGAGACGGTGAAGCCTAAGATGTGACACATAAACCCAGCCAACTGCCTGGTGTCACTGCGATTGACAGGTGTGCAAGAGTCCCTGCCAGAAAGCACAGCTAACCTTCTCCCTAGTCTCCACTGATATTTGTGTCAGTGATCGAACAGCGTTATCTGTGTTCAGCGTTGACGTATAGATCTTACCGAGTCATCATTATAGAGACCCTGAAATGCGCACTATTCGGATCGCTGTAAACGTCCGTCTGTTTCATTACCGTACGTTTTTTAGCAACTTCAGGATGTGTCATGTTGCTACGCCGACAGCGACAGAGGCCTTGTCAGTAATCACCAGCATGCAAAGCAAGCATTTAATTGAGCGGGCATTAAAGAGAATAATCTCACTCGTAAGCCAGTCACGGTGTAGCGGCTTTGGCAGCGGCACACCGACGCTGATTGTCTCGTATAAAAGTGGGTCATAAAACCCCCGCACGCATTAGGTTATACAGTGCGCAGTCACTCAACAGCGGCCCAATCACACGCTTAATCTGGTTCGGTCTGTAGTGTGTGTAATGAGTCGGTAGTTACACTTTAACAAGCTTGAGTTTAAATCCTCTGTTCGGATACGTGTTGAGTGGGCGGTTGAGATGGGTGTTCAGTGACACCTGGGCTTTTTATTGTTGTTTTTTTTTGTCCGTCCCATCAGCAGAACTTGAACGAAGTGTATCGTAGTTAGCTGTTGGATGTTATTTACTTCTTCAGAGAAATACTGTACTTGGAGCTTTTGCTCATCTTATCACACTTCATGTGCTTCCAGTGATGACTGCATGTAAAGAAGCACATATAAGAAGTGATAGAATGGGAATTAAAAGAAAAACCTGCCGTTACCATCATGCTTGAAATCTGATTTCTTGCATTTGTATAAATCCGTCATGTTCTGAAGAGTCTAGTATTAAGATTTAAAACAAATAAAAAAAAAATTCCCCATTACTCATTCTTTAAACTTGTTTGCTACAAGGTCTGAACACAAGGGAGCTTGTAACAGACTGATCGTACGTCTGTCCGTGTGCATGTGCCCGTGTGTGTGTGTGTGTATATGTGTGTGTCTGTGTGTTTGGTTGGAACCGAACATTACAGCAGGGGTCTGTCGAACAGCCTCATGTCCCAACGAGCCTCGCAGGCTCCTGCCAAGCAGAGTGTGTCTCCCCTGTGGATGACTGTGTGCTTAGGCGCGTTCCCTTTGAGAAGAAAGATAGTCAGAGAAAGATGGTTCATTTTGCAGTGCGCCCGCTGTTCTGAAGAGAACACCCTCCCGGTGGCTTTAGGGAACGGAGCGTGCACGCGGTTGTTGGTTTAATGCCTTAGCTGTGAGCTAAGACTCCATTAAGTTCATGATACGCATTTACCATTTAGCCACCAAGGAACCTATGCGGGTCCTCAGGGGTGTGGAAAGAAATAATAAAATTGGGGGGGAAAAAGCTTATATTGCCATCCCATGGCTCCTAACTGTGGAACACTTTCTTTTTTTTTTTTTTTGCTCACCTTGGAAAAATAAAGAAGATTATAAGGAATAGTAGAATAGAGAGGTGTATATGCTGCTTTTGGGACATGGGACGCTTTATCTCAGGAGCGCCAGTGAAGCTGCTATAGCCTCCATCCCAGTGAAATGCATCACAGCTGGCCCATGCCAAGTCTTTTGAAGTTTTTCTAATAGTCTGGTGTGACTGGTGTTCTGCAAAGTAAAAATGTACTGTACCTTCAGATCAGATATTTTTTAACGAGTGTGTCTTTTTGTTTTATACCACATTTTACGGCATGTTAAACTTACAACAAGAGCAAAGCTCATGCAGACATCATGTTCTCCACAATGTGCCGATCTACTATCCTAACCCAACATCCAGCTTTTCCCTGTGATATAACAGATACCACCTGGAGAGGGTGAAGGCTAAGATGTGACACACCAATTGGTGCTCATGCTGCATCACAGGGCAATGTAACATCCTCAGAGGAAAACGCTATTCTGCAGTGGTTGGCTGGTGTCGCTGGGATTGACAGGTGTGTCAGAGTAGGCGTGTGTTTTTTTGGTTTATGCTACATTTTATGATGTGTTACACTTATAAAAAGGGCAAAACTACATCACTAATGGTATCTAGCCATTCTACCGAAACACAAGAAACCAAGAGGACATCAGAACGCTATGGTAATTTAGCAGTGTTAGACTGGACAAATCAGGAGCAGACAATGTCTGTACCCTCAGAGTGCTGTTTTGGTGGACAGGACAAGAACTGGGTGTGGTCTTCTACTGTTGTAAGCACATCCAGCACAAGATTCATGCTTTTCTGCTCAGCAAGTTTGTAAAGAGTGGTTATGTGAGCTACCATCGCCTTCCTGTTATCAGAACAAACCAGTCTGATCATTCTCCTCTGACCTTTCGGACAAACAAGCCACCAACAGATGTTTGTTTGTTTATTAGTTTATAACGTGATGTTAGTATCAGTGACTGTACATGACAAGCACAAGGCTACATCGATACACAAGTTTTTTCCATCAGTACACAAGTTCAACTTTCAAACACAGTCATCGGGCAACTTTATTAATCCAGGACTTTCTTTCACTCACATAAGTGATGCTCAGATGCCCACAGCATTGTAAGCCAACTACAGATCTGTAGATAGTTTTGCATGGAAAACCCCCGAAACAACAACCATGCCATGGCTGATTTTCTGTAAAGTTGAAGCTCTGTTTCATTATACAGCATGTGCGGCTTTAGAATAAGTCCTGAGCAGTTTGTTTACCGATAAGAAATGCCTCAATCATTTGTCGGCTGTCAGAACTAGTGTTGCAGTCTGTTTTCCTGCCTTATCAGCCCTGGCGGTTTGGACGGATATATATGCAGGTAAAAGTCACCCACCTTCAATCTATCAGCTCGGCAGAGAGCGTAATGTCAAACGAGACAACTCCCCGTCCTATCAGGCGAACCGAAGACTGCCGATTTAGCATCGGGGCCCGTGCCAGCTTGATTGATTACACACCTTAAGACCTTGTTCATTGCCCAAGATTGTAAAGGTGAAAAAAGAGCAATGGTGGAAAGGTTTCTCTTCTTTAGAAGGATGTAGATTTCTTATCGGCAAGAGCATACATAGTGTTCTCTCATTTCAAAGAAAGTTTGCATAGTCGCTGTGCTGAGAAAGTGCTATTGCTGTAACTTGCAGTGCTTGTTTTTGTTTGAGACAGGCTAGCAAAGGGATTTCCATTGTTATGTACTTCTATTATAATAAAATCACACTTTTTATGGGATATACCGTTCTGTCTGAAGATCTGTTTCTGTCCTTGTCTCTGCATCCTTGTCTACAACTTTCTGCTTTCTACTTTTCTTAAGTAGTTTTTCATTCTTGACACATACATTTAGGTCAAATCCCATGTTATGTCTAATGTAAATCGTTGTCCACAGCTTGGGTCACAACTCAGGCGGCTAGCATAAGGATAATGATAATAATGAAAACAAGTGAGGGTCAGAAACAAGGTGCGTTTCAAGACACAATGGTTAGAACACAGAAAGTGAAGGTTTAGACTTTATAGATAAAACCTTCCAATGACAAACAGTACGCTAACTACGACAAAAAACCTTGTGGGACATGGAACAGGTGAACACATTAGGATAGTTAATCAGTTTTACAGTATGTCCGGGATCAGAGACAGGACCAGAACCAAAACAAAAGCACATGTTAACAAAAAATTAATAGTGTGAACACAGAACAAAACTACACAGTACATATGTATACGTATATGCATCCTGCAAAATGTACGACATGCTAAGAGAGGAAATTTGTAATATAATAAATAAAAATGTAATACCTGAACACTTCAGATTATAGATCTCATCTAAGGCTTCTTATTTTGGACAAACGTTAAGAAATGTGAACTTGCTGGATTTATAGAAGATTTGCAAGACATAGCAGAAGGAACTGTAGCTCTGTCAGGATGCTGCGACAAGATGTACGTAGCTTATAATCCCCAGCAGCAGATATATTCACGTACAATACAGTGAGTGCAATATAAGTAAAGCTTTGAGTCATCTTTTAAGGAGTTCCCCAGGGTTTCACTTAATGGTTTTTAGCTGTACTGCTTCAGAACATCACTTTTTATCTTTCCCAGTGAATCAAACCCTTCTGTTCTTTATCAGCGCCTTTTATTGTCATAATGATAGTTCAGATTAGATGATATGCAGCTCGAGTGGGATGCGTCTAACTCCTCTGGATCACCCCCTTTCAGTAAAAATGAGTGGCATTAATAAAGACATACAGTCGTGAAGAGTTTGTAAGTGGGTCAAAGCGAGGCTGAGTAGAGTTCAGAGCAGTGTTGTGCTTCCTCATCTCTTACTTTATTTTAATGAGGGATGAGATGAAGGCTAGTTCCTGCACACAGGGAACAAAGAAAAGGCAGCATGAGGATACAGCCACGCAGCTCAAAAATACTCGCTCGTGTTTTTTTTTCTGAAAGCTTTGTCGACTTTATACAACTTCCCAAAAGAGGTTGATTGCAGAAGATTTCCTTCTGCAACATTGTATAGATCTTTTTAGCATTAATATTGACATGCAGTTTCAGGAGCTAGCTTTGGAGCAGTTTTTGCTGCGTTTTGGGGTAGTCGCTTCTTTTCATATGGTGCCATGAGGTTAGCCGTACCGTTTCCTAGTTTGGGCAGTTTCTGTAGAAGCACCGAAATGCCCAGACAATCCTGAGAAAATGAAATCTAAGCATACAGGACGGCATCACATAGCTGTGTGACGTATCACAGTGGCTAACAGTGAACGAAGAAATTTCCAGTACAGGAAGTACAGGCCCGGTAAACATATCTTTTTTTGAAATGAGTCTCTGATCGAACCTCCATCATCTGCCGCGATCTCAAGTGTGAAATCATAGCTTAAGTCAGAAATGCTGTCCCTGCGGGATGGGTTAGCAGACAGGATAGCACTGAAGCTCTGGCGTCTCTCATCTCCGCTGTCAGGCATAAGCCTGTGTGACTGAGAGGAGATTACAGTATGACGGTGTTTATCTCACTGGAATACACAATGCCAGGGTTTTCCCAGCTGACACACACACACACACACACACACACACACACACACACACACACACAGAGTGAACTGCATGAGCAGTGCTATAGGATTAGAGGGAACAGAGCAAAGAGGAGGACTTCAATTAGGATGCTAATTAATTTGATTTGCTGCAGAGGCCTGCTTATGTGTGTCTTTTTTTTTGTTCAATACCGATCATTTCCCAGGATCTTACTTTTCTATTTGTTTTCCCCTAACTCGTTCATGACTTAACATTTTGAAATGCAACATCTGGTTATTATTTAATCAGTCATCATTGATCTTTGATCATTGATTATTCAGTAATCTATACATCTATGAACTATGTGGTGAAATGTATTGGGGTGTATGGAGTTACTAGAAATATGAACGTTTTAGATTATTTTTTGCATAAATTGTATAGCATGTATAATGTCTTCTCATTCACTCAGGACTATAGCAATGCCATGCCATACAGTACCAGTCAAAAGTTTGGACACACATTCTCATTCAATGTTTTTATGTTTTTATATATTTTTTTTCCTACATTGTAAATGAATACTGAAGTCATCCAGACTATGAAGGAACACATAAGGAATCATGTCGTAAACTTAAAAGTGTTAAACAAACCAAAAT
>JAOVVH010000034.1:11347584-11360464 GCA_028566435.1 Scorpiodoras heckelii | reverse complement strand
TCTCTCTCTCTCTCTCTCTCTCTCTCTCTCTCTCTCTGTTTCTCTCTCTCTCTCTCTCAATCCCACACACACATACACATGCACACAATTACAGGATACGTAATGTCAACTGAACTCTGCAGGAAAGAAAAAAAGTTGGATTTTAATAAAAGGAAGTTAATTTAGATTGTTATTATTGTCTGCTAATATGGAAGACAAGTCTATCACAGAGAACAATAGCCAGCAGTATTTAGACAACCAGAGCGCTAGCGTCAGCCGATCTGAATCAGAGCGCCGTAACATTCTGCCTGCTAAGTGTAGACTACGAGCGACCTTTGAAAATGGGAGGAATTCTGTACCTCGCATGGCTCTCGACAGGATCCGTCCCTCTGTTCCCAAGATTCTTTGCACGGCTCTAGGCACTGCGAACAGACAAGAGAGATTCAGATTAGTCTATCACTGGCAGTTTTTATACAAAAGCTACCCATTAAACTGGCACAACGCTGTTGCGCTCGTGTCCCTACAAACTTTAGTCCTGCTTTCTGTTCCTCTCTGAGGTGACACGAGAGAAACAAAATCCCGCACTCGAGCCCTCAGCAACATTTGACATTTACATTTAGCAATGCAAATGTACTCTTTATTCTTGTCCCAGTAACACGCCCTGACATTCTGCTTTCTCTCGCTCTCGCCTCTCGCCTCTTCGTCTCCGGTGTCCTCTATCCAGTCACCCCGAGAGAAACACTTCTCCTCCTGCATGAGCGAGCAGGGGTCTGTGTGCCTCAGGGGAATCTGCATTTCCAATTTCATGCTGTATTAATGAGACACGCCGTTCACTTTGTCATAACACTGTGCTTAAAGGGAGAGTGTAAACATGTGTAAAAAATTAATTGTGTTTAACTTGTGATCACAAGTTCTCTAAGTTAATTAAGCAATATGGTTTATCTTGACTGGTGCTTCGCGTTCACGTTTTAACAATCAATATGTGGGAAAATATTTAACTGGACTTATATTTAACATTTAAAATATTAACCACCAGCCACCTAACCTTATTTATCAGTTAAAATAATAACCAAGAATTAGTTAATCTTGCATATTTATGACTTAAACCAATCAGTTAACCACTGGCTGTTTAACCTTTAAATGTTATAGATTTATAGTTTAAAAATATTACCCATTAAACCACTTGACTGCTTTATAATTTTTTTATATTTATTTCTTATTAATTTATTCATATTTCTATTTTCTGCTTCTTATCTATCACGTTCCTATATTTACCTTTTTTTTTTTTTAGTAACCACATACATTTTTGCATTTTGATATGTGAAAGGTCAAATATAAATTTAGTTCCTTAATACAGGAACAGTGGATTTTTTTTAGCATCATCTGTGATCACTTGCTTATGCATGTCCATATGGATGTTTACATACATATGCTTAAGTGTGTGTGGCTGCACAGAGGACTACTTTTAACCAAACTTCATCCAAATGAGAACGGGAAAAGCTGTTTACCTCTGAGGGCAGACATTTAAAAGAGCGCGTGAGCAGGTTGTCGGAAACTATGAATAATGGCAGCGAGGTACCGAGAGCGAGCAGGACTAGCCTGTTTTATAGAGCGCGTTGTGGCTTGGAACCTGCTGAAAAAGGCCCGAGGCAAGAGCACACTAATCACCCCAAACACCCTCAGCATGCTGGTGGAAGATCCTGCACCCTGCCTATGATTCCCATGTGCACTGCTCCAATAAACATAGGTAGCTCTCTGGTAGCTATTTAAACAGGTTTAAATCATTATATCCATCACTGCCTGTAGGTAAGTATTTAATATTGTTGTCCATTTAGTGACTTCTCATTTGGAGCTTACTATAACTGACTATATTGTGTTTCTATCTGGATGATGAATACAGAAAAGAGTGCATAATGGAGATGCTTCTTGGTGGATAAGTAGCCTGGGATATACAGATTTTATGTCCTGTTAATGTTTTAATTCATGGGTGTTTGGTGGACAAGAAATTTTAATAACCAGAGAATGAAAATGTGCTCCTTACTGACTTAAAAAAACACACACACACACACACACAAAAGCATTTGGTGTGAACACAGAACTACCAGAAAAACTGGTTAATACTTGGTAGGTCGCCCACGGGATCTTGGAGGGAACGTTGCACAGTCCTCATGCTGATGTTTGTTGAGGCCCCAGCATTGAATTCCTATGTTACTTGAGGCAGTGTTACACACCTATCACGTGAAACGATTCTTGCCAGCTGACGCTGGTCACGTTCAGAGTCCCAGAGTCTTTTTATGGCCAAACTGCTGTCATAAATTCAAGGTTTTGCAGGAGTTCTTGTAGTCACGGTACACCCTTGAAATGCTCATATGTCAAATCCAAACTTTCCTTCCACCTCCAAAATGCTATGACCCATCTCATGAGCTCCAACTATTAAACCGAGTTGAAAATTGCAAAATCGTGATAACTTGCCATTCTCGCTGTGGAAACAACTCTAGAAGCTTCCATAGATCGCTAGTCCATCGCTTTATATACGCCCTAGCAGACATGACCAATAATGTGCATAGGTCTAGTTGCAATGTATTTTGCACCAGTTTTTCTGACACTTCAGTGTATCTTTAAATGTAATTCATTTTACAAAAACATGATGCTCCGTGCAAGCATAACTCACCAGTCACCTCATAGTTAAACACTGAGAAAAAAATAATGACACTAGCCAGACTCTTTTTTACGAGCGATGGGAGGACAGAACACCACAGCTCACAGCCAAAATGTTCACCAGTGACGTTGACATTTTGACCAGGGCGCAAACAGAAACGCAGTGCTACATGACTTGGTCATCCTTTAGTCTGTATAAATGCACTTACCTTGCAAACTAATTGCTTATTCATTATTACATTATGCTACCGCTTTGTAGCCTAGTCAGTTAGATTTAGAGTTAGACTGGGCATTCACATTGGGTTGGACTAGCTAATGAATTTATCATTTGAAATCCTTAACCATCTAGCCACCATGGCAGACGCATTCAGTTTACTGCTCTGTTCCTCGTGTGATCTGTCTTATCAAATTGACCTTGTTTACAGCCGTGCTGCAGACACTTAATCCCCAGGCTTCACACTATTCATAAACCTCTGCCTTGACTGACCCTTGTATTCAGGAGGAGCACATTCTAATCTGTCAGACTCTGAGCAGCGCAGTGCTCGGCTAGCTCAACAGCTCTCTCGGCTTGAATATATCACCCTTAGATGATGCATTCCACATTCGGTGGGGAAAACCGCAGGACCTGGCTATTAATCACAGGCACCCGAGCCAAGCCTGTGGCCCTGGAGGATTAAAAGCACTGGCCCTGAAAAACACGAGGAGTGCAGTGATCACCTTTCGAAAACCACCCTTCAGCTCATGCCAAGCTTTCACACGAGGCCCTACTAATCCACTCGAATGATCCCGAAAGCGCCGTATCGCTATTATACCCCAGCGCCAGTTAGTTTTCCGCCCCATTTCAGGCGCAAATTGTGCATTCCTTTCCACACTGCAAAATAAAGGTTATTTAAGAGCAGCAGACAGAGGGGAAAAAAAGGTCGCTGCAACAGCATGCTAACGATCTGGAGCCTTAAATAACTTTGCACCTGCACAATCCAGATACAACTCATCGTGTAATTATCAATCCCTCGATGAGATCAGTAAACTGTGTTGGTGCATCATCGCACATCTCCCTCTGAGACTATAACGTTTCTTCTTTGCCTGTTTCATCCTTGACTGTCAAGTTGAGACTCCTGCTCGTATCGTTATGACTTGCTTCTGGTCAAATTTGGGTTTTTTTCTCTGTCAGCTTCTGTGACATCAAATTGCTCATGTTGTCTTCTGCCTCACTTGAACATCACGTTGGATAAAAGTGAATGTCAAATGAATACACATAAATGTGAGTGCAGGCTATTGTACAAATTGTGGGTCAAATTTACACAGCACAGGCATCCAGGATGTGTAGATCATCCGGGTTATTATATTTTTTTACTTTATAATTTTCTAGAGCACAGGTAGTTTTGAAGAAAGGGAAAAAAACACTAATCCAACCAGCACACAGGGCTGGGCAGTACACCGAAGCTTTTACTTGCCAGGTGGGCTAGCTAATTCACTTATGATTTGTCAGCCCTTGATATATAATCTGCAAGTTAGCCAAGCGTGACTCTACAAGGCAAATCGGAGACATTTCTGGTTTGGGCATTCATTAGAACTGCAGGAACCAAACCGCATCAGCACTGTCTATGCATAATGCTACCTCTAGGTAAAGACCAAGACGTTCACTCCAGGGTTTAAGAACATGCCCAGCTAATGCCAAAGGACAGAGAGAAAGAGAGAAAGAGAGAGAAACAGAAAGCCAACGTTCGTCTGTGGTTTCCATTTGAACAGTCTGCATTTGCTTTACAAAGTTTCTAGGCCAACATTAATGGGCCCTTTGCCATGTTTAGTTTTCCTGAGACTCTCATTCACTGAGTGGCCACAAATGAATGTGTGGACATAATCACAGCAGCTTAGAGTGTTCTCATGGTCTATACTAATTATTCTCTGACATTTAAATATGGCGTACTTGAAAGGTTGCAGAAATCTAATGACATTCAGCGTAGTGCAGATTGACGACGGATTTTCTTGTACTGATAATGACTCTGCTGGCCGTTTTAAATGGCCAAATCTCTGGACACACAGACTGCAGGCTAATCCCTTTGGAGTGCTGCTTAAGTGGTGCTATTGTGTGTTTGTGCTTTGGAGCGGCCAGCTTAGTGATGAAAAGTGACATTTAACATTAGTTTTAGCAATCGACACATTAGACAAATCTACATTCTGACATAGTGTGACTAGTTTGTGTGTAGAAATAACAAGGGGCAATAGGTTCAGTATATTTTGGACATGTTATGAGATGAACTGATACATTAGAAAAGACCATCATGCTTGGTAGAGTTGAAGGTAAAAGAGGAAAAGGACGACCAACAATAAGATGGATACAATTCAAATAATCATGAACCAGCAATTAAGATACCTGAAGACCCAAACAGAAGATAGGACATTCTTTAGGAGCACTATCCACATGGTCACCAGGAGTTGGAATCGACTTGATGTCACTTCATAATAATAATAATAATAATAATAATAATAATAATAATAATAATAATAATAATAATAATAGCTCCAGCAAATTAATATGATAGCACATGACTGCATAATGTTCATAATGTACTGCATGTGATCCTTAGATTATATTTATAAAATAAAAAATTTTTATAAAGGGTTGTTAAACTAAAATTTTGATGATTAACAATATTACTAATGTTCTTTCTTTCTTTCTTTCTTTCTTTCTTTCTTTCTTTCTTTCTTTCTTTCTTTTCTGGATGCAAAATAATTTATTTTTTTAAAGAACATTGTTTATGTACATATTGATTTTTATTTATTTATATTATTTTTGTTGTTGTCAGATTATTTCTAATTATTTATTTCTTTTATTTATGTTTTTACATTTAAATTCTGGCTGATAAATTAGTCATTACTAAAAACCTTTTTTATTTATTTATTTATGTGGTTTTTTTATATTTATTATTATTTTTCCTGGATGCAAAATAATTGATTTTCAAAGATTTTGAAAACTGATTTTCAAAAAAAAATTGTGATTTTTTTTGTTTGATTTTTGAAAATTGTTTGATTTTTATTTTATTTATATTTTAAATTTAAATTCTGGCTGATAAATTATTCATTAGTAAAAACTTTATTCATTTATTTATTTATTTATTTCCTGGATGCAAAGAAATAAATTTTTAAAGAACTTTGTGTTTATTTAAGTATTTTTTAAATTAATATTATGTCATTGTCATAGATTATTTATAATTATTTATCTATTTTATTTAGGTTTTTAAATGTAAATTCTGGTTGATAAATTATTGACTTGCAAATAACTTTGTGTATATTAATCAATTAATTTATTCACTTATTAATGCTGTCACTGAATATATTTATTTGTCTGTTTAAATAAACAAAAAAAATTCTGGCTGCTAACTTGTTGATTTTGTAAAGAATTTTGTGTTTGGATATTTATTTAATTGTTTGTTTGTTTGGGGCGGCACAGAGGCGCAGTGGGTAGCACTGTCCCCTTACAGCATGAAGGTCCCGGGTTCAATCCCCAGGCTGAGTGGTCTGGGTCATTTCTGTATGGAGTTTGCATGTCCTCCCTGTGTCTGTGCGGGTTTCCTCCAGGTACTCCGGTTTCCTCCCACAGTCCAAAGACATGCATATTATGTTAATTGGTGTCTCTAAAGTGCCCTGAGTGTGTGTGTGTGTGCCCTACGATGGATTGGCACCCTGTCTAGGGTTGATCCTGCCTTGCGCCCTATGCTGCCGGCTAGGCACCTACTCTCCTGTGACCCTGGGGACAGAAATAAGTGGTAACGATAATGAATCAATGAGTGAATGTTTGTTTGTTTATGGTTGTCATCATCACAGATTACTTACTTACTTTCTTTCTTACTTACTTTTTTCTTTCTTTATTTGGTTTCCTGGCTGTGAAGTGACTGACAGACCCTGGATGACAACCCCAGAACAACTCTGTGTTTGGATAAACGTACTGCTCGCTTGTAAACGCCTTGATGATTATTTGTATTCAGGATGCAAAATACAAAGCGGCATCAGGATGACAACAAAGTAAACAGTGTAACAAGAACAAAGGCGGACTTTTTGCTTCGCGGAGTGTGTGCAGTGTGTCATGGCAATGCTGCCAAGTCAAAAAGTCTTTAATCAAGCCGCCAGATGTGGAAGCTCTGTTGTGGGATTCTGCTCTGTACAGAGTGATTGACATTCGGAGGCCAGGTACACCTGAACACACTGGGAAGCTAATCTTAAGCACAAAGCTTTCTGACTCATAAATAAGTCTGGTTCTGGTTGATCTTATGAATCAACTGTGTTGTATACACTTACTAAGTATTTGCTAACTGCACTTCCTAATTAGCAAAAGAGACCTTTTAATTATCTAATTGAAACAGCTGACTGAGCTAATAGCGCAATTCAGCCTGGTCGAATAGATGCAGCGTGGCCTACTGGCAAAAGCTAACGGCGTTACGACGGACACATGGGCTTTTAAAGGTCTATTAGTCGGTGCTTGATGGATCTCTAAACCAATAGGTGTCTGCTAGAATGAATAGAGAGGAATTGGTGGTGTTTAAAGTGAATTTGAGAAGTGACTCTCTGGAGAAGGCTCTGAAAATGTGTTGAACAGTCAGCCAAATGTTTTCATGGATGGAAGGAGAGAGGTCAAACCTCTGGCTGTACTGTGAGACTACTCGGGTGATGTGGGAAAACATGTGCGTCAATAGAGGAGGGAAAAAAAAAACTCAAATGTCTCACCAGTGACAGTCTGTTTATCCAGCCTGCTATGATGGAGAGGACGGTATGACTCCTGTGACACATTCCTCCCCTGTTAATAGTCATCTTGACCCTAGATCAGCTGGTGAGACATTTGAGGGGTTGTTTTTGTTTAAGAACTGGATGTATGTGCACTAGTTTCAGCTTAAATATATGCAAATGTATGTGTGAAATGGAGACAAATGGGAAAAAAAAGAACCCAACTTTGTATCATACATCAGAGAGAGAGAGAGGGAGAGAGAGAGCGAGAGAGAGAGAGAGCGAGAGAGAGAGAGAGAGAGAGAGAGAGAGAGAGAGAGAGAGAGAGAGAGAGAGAGAGAGAGAGAGAGAGAGAGAGAGATGGCACTCCATATTTTAAACTGAGCAGCATAATGATTAGAATCAGGGGAAAAATCTGCAGGAGCAGCTTGTCAGCTTTATAGCTCTCTGCTATAGCATGAAGCTGACATAACATACAGCCAACAGGCATGAAACACTCCAGGACATGCTGTTATTGGAAAATAATCAATGATGAAGCAGTGTGATGTGGCCCAACACAATGCAGACAGATTGTTCCCATCCTGACCTTGACTATCTTCCAATGACAGAATGTCCTGATCTGTTTTATTCCTCTTATACCATGTTTTATTTAGTACAGAATAACATTGTACATTTTATCAATTATATAATGTTCTGGAACAGTTACTAAACAAGTTATAACACTTAAGTTATAACCAGCTTTGTTATTACACAGCATCTCTTTTTTCTCTCGCTTAATGTTAATAAGACGAAAAAAGTCAAACAGTTTATCCTGAAGACTACTGAGTGTTTTTATAGGTTTACTTCTGAATGTTATTAAGCATTGACAGTGGAGACTCCTTCCCAAACCGCATTAATGTTAAGCATGTAAACAATTACACACTGGTCCACAAGTAAGGTATGGTTACTATAAAAAAACAATATCTATTGTTATTGTTAGAATATACACTGAAGTACCAGAAAAACTGGTACTGGAGCCTGTACAAAATACAAAGCAATGCCACCTATGCATGTCATTGGTCGTGTCTGTCAGTATGTATATAAAGTGATAGACGTCTATGGAAGTTTCTAGAGTTGGTTCATCTGTGCGAATGGCAGGTTATCACGATTTTCTGATTTTCAACGTGGTTTAATAGTTGGAGCTCGTTTGATGTCTCATAGCATTCAGAGGTAGAAGCAAAGTTTGGATTTTCACGTACAACCGGTAAAACCTCAAACTTGTGACAGCAGTGTGGCCGTAAAAAGACTCTGGGTGAACGTTAGCAACGTCGGCTGGCAAGAATCGTTTCACGTGATAAGCGTGTAACACTGCCTCAAGTAACATCAAAATTCAATGCTGGGGGCCTCGACAAACATCAGCATGAGGACTGTGCAACGTTCCCTCCAATATCCTGTTGGGGACCTACCAAGTATTAACTGCTATACCAGTTTTTCTGGTACTCCAATGTATTAAAACAGACGTATGTATCTGAACTCGTGATTTGCCTTTTTGCTGGAGCTATTTTCGGAGCTTAATTAGCACCTTTGGACAAATCAGAATTGAGAATTCAACAGAGCAACACACTGCTGTTCTCAGTCAGCGCTAGAGGAAGATCTGGAATAAGATGCAAAAGGTTTCAATATCCATACACATTGATTTATACATATCAATATGTGAAAGGTGATGTAACTATTATGGAAAACCACTAATTATTATAAGTAGGTGGAAATATTGTGTTAGTAAAAAAAAGGCATTTTAAAACATTTTAGAACTTATTTCTTATGTTTGGACATTCTGTAGATCTTTTGTCAGAGAAAAAAAAAAACCCATATATACAGGTATATACTGTATATATGAGTACATATTTTAAGTGCATATTTTTTAGCCGTATCTTTGATTAATTTTCCAGGAGCTTACCCAATACATCACACATTCGTATCAGGGTTTAAAGCAACTAAGAATAATGGTGTGCACTAAGAACCGTCATGATGCTCTCAGCGTGATGTATGATGTCATTACGGGAGGAGGGTGAGCACACCGATGCTTTAAATTGACCGATCTGTGCTGGCTTTGTGTCAAGCAGCAACGTAATGCTGTGTAATTTTGACAAAAATTACCTTTGCGCATTGCTTATGGCCTTGACACCAGCCCAGGGATCCATTACTCTGTAGAGAGAAGGAGAGAGGGATACAACTGGTTATAACGAAACAACTTTAGGAGAGAAAAACACATTTAAGATTTATGTGAAACATGGAACTACGGCTGGGATTAGCGCTACTGTTAAACTGAGCAGGAGAAACAAAGAGGCTTTGTGAAATAAAAATGGGAAGCATTTCCAATTCAAGTTATTGTGCATGTAAAACTGTACAGTGTAGTATAATTAAAAAAAAAGTTGTTAACGCACAAAAAAGTGGGTAATGTTGTTGTGCAATGCACAACAACCTGTCACCTGAGTAACCATGACCTCAGTTCGAACCTGACCCACATCCAGCTTCAAAGACAAACATTCACCTAGGAGACGTTCTGAACTGCTCAGAGCTCAGTCGCCTAGGTGTGCATGTTATAAACCTCTCGCAATCCTTTTCTTATCACAGAGTCTGTTTGCATATTAAGTCTCGTAATGGTCCTTAGCATGTCAGGAACTGTCCCAAAGACAAGCTTCTTTAAGCAGATTTATACACAGCTCTTATGACGTTTCCAACAGAATGATTTCTTCAGCATACACTGAATACATGATTTATGTAAAACGTGATTCTATTCCTCATGCATCTTTAAACGGAGCCGCCATGAGCAGAGCCAGACAAATCCTTTGTGACCAGGATCAATAGCCAAAGCCTCAGGCAAGAGCACAGTGTAGTTTCACGTTTGTTTGTGCCATAAGCATCGTCCAAACCTTTTCCACTGAACGCATGATATATGAAGTGCAACAGAAAAATTGCACTGAGGTTTCATAAACTTTAAACACCGTAACATCTTTCGAACGTGGCCTGGTTTCTTTTCTATTTACGTAAATATCAAATACATGATCAAACATGACAGTTTGTGCTGCTGTAGGATTATAAACAACAGCAGTGCAAAGCTGTTACCGACCTGAACTTCCTCCTTTTTCAATAAGAATACACTGAAGTACCAGAAAAACTGGTATGCAAGATCCATAGCAACGCCACCTATGCATGTCATTGGTTGCGTCTGCCAGTGTGTATTTAAAGTGACAGACATCTGTGGAAGCTTCTAGAGCTGCTTCCGCTGTGAGACAATTATCATGATTTTGTGATTTTAAACATGGTTTAATAGTTGGAGCTCGTGAGATGGGTCACAGCATTTCAGACGTAGAAGCAACGTTTGGATTTTCACGTATGAGCATTTTAAGGGTGTAACCGTGACTACAAGAATTCTGGCACAACCTTGAACTTATGACAGCAGTGTGGCCGTAAAAAGGCTCCGGGTGAACGTGACCAACGTCATCTGGCAAGAATCGTTTCACGTGATAGGTGTACAACACTGCCTCAAGTAACATCAAAATTCAATGCTGGAGCCTCAACAAATCCTCATCAGGATGAGGACTGTGCAATGTTCCCTCCAAGATCCCGTAGGGGACCTACCAAGTATTAACTGCTATACCAGTTTTTCTGGTACTTCAGTGTACATCCTGAAATGTTTCATATCTCTTAAACCACAGTGATACAATTTTGTTTAATGGTGTGGAATATGAAACATGTTAGCTCCTGTTATAACTAACATTTTAGCAGCTATAAACAGTCCTACCGTCACTAGACACTATTTTCTCGTAAAGTTAAGAATACAAAAAATAAATATATTTTAAAAAATGCAGCTAGACATGTTACCAAGAAAAGCTTAAAGGAGCAGCTTTACCTCTGACATCTGAGTGCTCACACTTGAGTCTCCTTCCCTAAATGTTAAATAAACATTTCCTTGCAGAAGACCATATCACCATATCAGTGACTTGTTAAATAACAACACAGTTTTTAATGTTTAAATTGTTGTTTTAATGATTGTCAAGTAGATTATATGTAATGAAAACATATCGATCAATTCTTTCCAATCAGATCTGCGCTGTGCTATAAAGCAAAATTAATTTTTTTGGCTCTGATCTCTAGATAGAGATTAAACTGGCTCAGCATGGGCAATAAAAAAGACCACCTTGAACGCCTGCCTCTTTCTGTTGATCACATTCCCTCAGCGTGACCCTGGAAACCTCTGTGACCTTGACAATCGAATAAACCCATTTCAATAAGATTTCATGGCCGGCTATATGAAAAGGGAAATAATTGACAAAATAGCTCTAGGGGACCTTTCAGAAGTGGGCGCCGTAGATTGTGGTCACGGGCTCATCAAAGACATTCACTGAGATTTCTACAACGCAGATGGCCGGTCTAAGAACACAGGCTGTTGTTTGTAGAACAGTGGCCTTTCTTTTCCCGTCCCCGATGAGCATCGTGTCTGTTTTTGATAACGTTTCCTAGGTCACTGAACCAAACAGATAAGCACGTGCAGTAAGCGACACCGATGTGATCAGCGTCCGCTGAGCCTGTTCTCAGACAGGATGGCTCATTCAGGATGACATCACTGGTCCTCGCTTCTGGATAAACGTCTTTTGGCTTTGAAAAGATTTTTTTTTCTTGGGAACACAACACGGGATTGCGTTCTTTGGCTTAGGGCCAACTTCCCAGCACAAGGATTAAAGGACAGAGCTGCTATATATACACGTTATAGTATGGATTTGTAGAATGAATGGAAAAGATTGCATACAGTTTTTCACAGTTGAATCACGCCAGCCTGGACAGACTCTGAGGCACAGCTTTCTCAAAAGGGCATGTTAAATGACCCTGGCTGCTCTTTAGTAGGGCAGCTGCTGTTCATTCAAAATCAACATAATTGAATCCTGATTATGCTGCAGAAGAATAGATGAGTACAGGCATAATCGCAATAACAAAGCAAGCACACAAAACACACACACACACACACACACACACACATACATCCTTATTGTACCCGGATGCTCAGACACACTCGCACCCACTCCTTGTGGTCATAAAGAATACAGCTGTGTGCACAAAATTTTGCAAAATCGACATTTCTGCCAACGTGTCTGTGCCACATCACAGCTCCGAGGTCCCCAGTTCGATCCTGGGCTCGGGTCAACGTTTGTGTATACTTTCACACGTTCTTCCTACGTCTGAGGGTTTCATCCAGGTTCACTGGTTTCTTCCCACCTCCCAAAAACATGCCCGTACACAGATAGGCTACTTTAACTAAATGTGTCAACGTCAGGGTTTGCACGGCGCCCTGTAATAGCCTGGCACCCCATTCTCAAATGTATTCCGGTATCGCTCCTGGTATTCCCAGGATCCTGATCCGGATAAAACGTTCTGGATAGAGCTCTCTCAAAACCACATGCAGAAACAGATAACCATGCATTCAAGCCATATTGCAAAAAAACCCAAAAACTTTAAGACCTATAAACAACCAGTTTGTGGTATAAAT
>JAOVVH010000034.1:11332821-11344299 GCA_028566435.1 Scorpiodoras heckelii | reverse complement strand
GAAGAGTAGCATGTGATAATTCTGCGTTTCCTCTGTGTCACTGCCAGGATTTAAACTCGCTTTTCTGTTGTACTAATTTGAAGCCCATAATAACTTTAATCCCCATGAACATCTTTGAACAGATGGCCGTCTCTGGAGTATAATCTGAATAATAAAATTTTGTCTTGCCGAAGCCCAAAGTAGTTCAAGCAGACTTTTATGAATCATGTTTCCTAAATGTGGTTTAAAAAAATAAAACACAATAAAATAAAAAATAAATAAAATAAAATAAATAAATAAACCTCATGCACTACATCTATAAAAAAAATTCTCATATGAAAATATACAATATATGTGTAAAAAGCACAAAAATTCACTGCAATTGTAAAGAAAATCACATGATTTGAAAATGAATCATGAGGAATATCACATGTGGAAAGGAATCATGTGGGAAAAGTCAGGAAAAAACATGGACTATGTTTGTTAAAAAATAAATAAATAAATAAATAAATAAATAAATGTGCAAATAAAAACCCAGATATTTTAACTGTTCTAAAATAATGTAAAAATCATTATATAAAATATAAAGTACTGTACATGTGTAAATCACATAAAATAAAACCACCTGCATTACAGTTGTAAAAATTACATGAAAAATAAATTACATTACCCTTATGTTAGATTAATATACTTTAAAATTCCAACAGCTTTTGATTATTTTGTATTTTTAATTCTTGGATTGTAAATGTTTATGCCACTCGGTTTGTGAACTTGCATGTAAAATTGCATGTGAAATTATAAACACTTGCATTACATGTGTGAAAAGTGATGTGAAAATAATCACAAAAATAAACACATGCACTATATATGAAAATGTGAAAACGCATGAAGTGTCAAAAAAAACAGCATGTTCAAAAAAAAATAAAAATCATGCATTACAACATTTTAAAAAACCACAAGTGTTAAGCTACATTTCTTATGTGAATTGAGGGACTATACACATGTAAAGCTCATGTGAGTTTTTAGTAAAGGATTCTTTTGTGAGCTTTCTTCTTATATTTACAATATATGCTTTAATCATATCCATTCAACTGTGGAAATTTGATCTATAGTTTTGCAGGTTACTTTCATTTTCTGGATAATTAGGCTATACTTAATTGATCAAAGTGTATAATCTAATATAAATGAAGAACAGCTTATATTTTGTGGTGTTCTGTTTGTCTAACAGTACATAAAGGACTTTTATAACCGCACTGCAGTAAAGCGTAATGGGAGCGGTCTGAACAATGACAGCCTCACAGTGCTTTACTCCATTACCGTGTCCATTTTTGCCATTGGAGGACTGGTAGGCTCCCTCACTGTAGGAATGCTAGTCACCAAATTCGGAAGGTAATTGCACCAAGCTACAATGGTTTGACATTTATATGTATGATGTCTAAAATTATATTCAACCCACATAAGAGTTCCAGAAGAGATTTGTTCATTTTATGTAAATTGTAGATGTTTCTTGTTCATCTCTGTGTTTTTGTCTAGACGAGGGACACTGGTGAAGAGCACAATTCTGGTGTTTGTAGCCGGTGGACTCATGGGATTTAGCAGGCATACTGGCATTCCTGAGATGATAATCATTGGGCGCTTCATCACAGGAATACATTCAGGTACACCGATGCAGTGTACTAGTACTGTAGTGAAGTCAAATCACAAAGCAGTTACAAAATGCTGAGGCAGAGAATGGTCAGGAACTGCCACAGATCAGGTGTGGCACATAAAACACATCAGAGACACATCAAATACAGAAATGTATACAGAGGCACCAAGTTAAAATATCCAGAAATCAGGCAAAATCTGAGAGCATGGCTTAGTAATGATAGAAAAAGCTGAACTACATGAATATTTTGCTCAAAGCACCCAGAAGTGGTTTGCTTATGTAAATGTGCTATAAAGAGTCCAGGTATGTGTCTAAAATTTATCTGTGAAAGTACTGTAGTTACAGTAAAAGCACTGTATACCAGGTCAATAAGTGATTATGTAACTGTAATATACAAACACCAAGGAAGAACAACTGACTGTGTGTTAATTAGCCACCTGAACTGCAAACTACTGACTTTAGCCTGTATAGCACTGGGATCCACATCATAGATTAAGAAATAGCATTTTCTTATTTAGTGCATGTTTCACAAAAGACAGATACTTATACAGACATGGTTTGCATGAGCCATTGTAGGCTACAGCAAACTGAGCAGTGTTTCACTATTTCGTTTTGGACTTTTTCCTCCAAATGATGGCATAATACACTGAAAAATGTTGATTAGAAATGAACGGATGAATTATTCCAAACAGTGCTCTTTATTGTTTAATAGCAGTAAAACAGGTAACCCTTCATTAAATAAGTGATTTTTAATGTACAAATACGTAAATAGCCATACACGAGGTGGACCGTATCATTTCTTTACAAAGTCTCCATTTTCTATGTCCACCTGGTGGCACAATGGTTGCAGTGTAAGATTTTTCAGTGCTGGAATGTGGTTTCAAAAGTTTGCCGTTTGGCCTCCTGTCTACATGACATACAGGCATTTTTGGTACCTGAAACTGCAAACTTTTGAAACCGTTTTCACGGAAATGCCATTATTTGGGGATGAGCCCTAGAACTCAGGTGAGCTGAAGCATGCACGCTGGAAACTGGAGTCCACAGCCCTTGGTATGTTCTGGGAGCTGGTGTTTGTGCATGCGTGCAGCATTTCCTTGACAATACTATTACTGCTGCTTCTTAAATGTCTTCCTTTTAACTAAATAAATTAATTTTTAAAAATTTATACCACTACTGTTGATAATATTTTGCCCAAAGTAAATAGAGTATAAGGTAAGTATATAAATGTATAGTCACTGTTATGTTTGAAATGAATTTCCTCTCCTTTTCTACTTGAGCAGGGATTTCACTTAGTGTAGTCCCCATGTTCCTCGGAGAGATCGCTCCAAAGAACCTCCGTGGTTTCCTGAGCCTTGTGCCTAGCATCTTCATCTGTATTGGGGTTTTCATTGCTCAGATTCTGGGACTTAATGAAGTCCTGGGAAAGGTAAAGTAAGATTACTGACAATTGCACTTAAAACTGACTACGCAGAATACACTCTTTAAAAAGGGGCTTCACAATGGTGGTTTAGTGGGTTGACTGTTATAGCATTCTACAGTGTTTCTAGTTGGAAATTTAACTGAAAAAAGCAAGCATACTACTGTGTAGGTTTTTAATACTGTGCAGTAGTCAGATGGACTATTGTGCAAGTATACTATTTTGTTAGTAATATGGCAGTATATTTAATACTAGTATATTGTAGTATTAAAGTGTTTTACCATGCATGTATGCTAGCATGTCAGCAAGCTCTTAAATATTTTTTCCCATGATTGTGGTACGCCAATGTGGAAAAAGGCAAGTATGCCTTTGTGTGCAATATTCTACTGTGCAAAGTTGCAAGCATGCCACTCCAACAGCATGATTATAGCTTACTTTAGTGATTCTAGTTGGTGCTTTAACTGGAAGGTTCTGCATAGAAAAGCTTTACGGGTTCCCACTGAGACAGCAAAATTGTGTACTTAGATAAATCAGACTTTTTCCAGTAATTGTGGAAATTACGGTATTTTCCCTATGTCTGCAAGGATTGATGGACTTTTGCTCCTTAAGCTGTGTTGGTCATTTGCCAATGTATGGAAATCCTTTACATACCAAATTCCCTAAAATACAGATTATTAATATCACAATCTTTTTTCTGATATAGATTAAAATGTTATGTATTTTCTCCACAGGAAGAGCATTGGCCACTTTTCCTCTCTCTAATTGTGGTTCCAACCTTTATTCAACTATTGATATTGCCATGGTTTCCTGAGAGTCCTCGTTACTTGTTGATTGAGAAACACAACATTCACGCCACGCTCCATGGTACCTTTACTATTTATTCACAGTGCAAAATTCAGTGTGTTTTCTGACGATACCCCGGATGCCATTTGTTAAAGCAGTAGTCCTAGCAAAATAGAAATGTAGCAGGCTTCCCTTTTAATCCAAATGTAGTTGGGGCAAGTGTCCTAGTATGCATGTTTATAAACATACTAATAATCTCCCCAGACAAAAAAATTTGTCATCTTGCGTGTTTTTAGTAGGTAGGAACTTTAGGCTCCTACAGTTGGCATTGCTTGAGGATGATCAGGCTATAAATACCTACAGGGCATGCAGCAGGATTCACATATTGAAAAGAGGTGATACAGCGCAATGAATGTCTCATTCAGTGTGTGGAAAATGAGTCACAAAGCAGATGTTAATGATTGACAAAAAAAAGAGTGATTGCATCTGGACATTCCAAAGGCCATAGTGTGAAGAAAGTAGCTGGATTTGCAGGTGTACTTATGCATACATTCATATGGGTTTACCGGCAGTGGAAAAATCCCAGTCTACTGGAAATTCTCATCAAAACTGGGGCCAAAACAGTGTTTCTGCTGGCGTGTTTCACAGCTTGTGAACAAAAACTGCATCGCTTCCAGGCAAGAATTGTTTATAGAAGTTAACACAGGTCCTTCACAACCAATTTCTGAAAGAACACTCCACAGGGATCTGCATTCCATGAACATCTGGAGCAGAGTGGCACCCAAGAGGCCTTTGCTCACTTCTGCTCACAAAATTGCCCAGTTAAAGTGGGTGAAGAAACACAAAAATTTAACTGACTTTCATGACTGGAATCGTGTTATCTGGTCAGATGAATCGCATTTCTGCCTATACATGAATGATGCTAGGCATCATGAGGACTGAGTGCAAGGTGTGGTTCAAGCTGAAGGAGGCTCTGTGATGTTCTGGGGTGTTTTAATTACCGGTATGTGGAAATGGGTTCTTTGTTTGCGATGACAGTAAATTTGGACTACAATGCTCACATTGAGTTGCTAGATAACCAGATTTTGCCTTTTGCTAATTAGCACAATAAACTCTATATGGGCAGTATCCGACTTGTCAGTGAAACTACATAACTGCTAGCAAAGTGAATCCAAACAAACACACCTCATCAATGAAATCACAAAAGCATGCATTAACGTGACAGCACATGAATTAGCTGAAGTGGAGAAGATATGAGTGACCTCATCAGAAATGGTATTTTATCTCACAAATGGCACTGCATTACACATCCAAAGTTATCAAGCAGTATATGATCATTGCTGCCTGCAATTGTAAGAACACATCCAAAGCAACATGTCAGACCAGTGAAACCCATTGCTTTCCTGGCCTTAACCCACAGGCAAACAAAACACCTTGTAATAATGCAAAATGGACTCAACAGTAATGTTCACTGCTTGAAAAGCAAAGATGCACAATGATCTTTCACCTGGACAAACGTTTCTGTCGAAGTCCATGAACGAATTAATTATCAATTGATAGCATAGGAGATGCAAGGAGAAGTACTGACCATTGTGCAACATGCAGAGGAAGATATTTGGAAGGTACTGAACAGCACTAGCATTGTCATTTCTAATAAATGCAAAACAGTGTTAGTTATGAAGAAAAAAGATATATATTACTTGTTATACTAAATTATTGATCACGTTGTGCACTGCCCCTAGTATAATCTGGTGGGACCAGGCCCCATGGCCCCTAATGTTGAGACGCGCTGTGTGAAACAACATAGTGAATCACCCACAAGGATGCAAATGCAGAGCAAGCCAAATGCCCAAAGTTAAACTGAGAGTGCAGGTCCACTAGAAATCTTAGCCAAGATTAGAGAGTAAAATATATTTTTTACTCAGATTAAATATATGTACTGAATCTGAAAGCTTACTGTCTTTCGAGAGTTGGCTAGAGAAGTCAGAGAAAATATCAAAACCTTCCATGAAGTATTAGAGCTCACCAGCATATAGCAAGGTTGACTGATGCCTGAGTCCTGAGTCAGTGGAAAGCTCTGGTTAAGCAGACCCAGGCACAGGTGGCACTGATTGCCAGTGATTATAATTAAGCTGGTGCTCTCTGGTGCCCTCTAGACAAAACAGAACAGAGGCAAAAGTCTGTCTAGTAATATTGATTGTTACTCTCTTCCTCCCTCTTGTGATGACACAAGGCTGAACTGTCTTGCACTCCACATCCAAGCACATTAGTATGCAGTATGCTAGTATACTAGTCTGCATATTAGCATGGATGTATTTAAGGTCTTCAAGCACCTTAGTGTGCAGGTATACTAGTATGCAAGTGAGCAGTAGTCTGATGTATTATTCTAATGCACACGTATGCAAGAATGATAGTGTATTATTATGCTTGTTTGTTAGTGTATTATTGTGCAAATGTGCTGGTATGGTAGTGCTCCTTTCCTTGCATGGAATTGTGCAGTGTGCAGTAGTATGCAAGTGGGCAAGCATGTGTACAAGTATGTATGAAAGCATGCTAATGTGCAGGTAGGGTATTATGCAAGTATTAAACAATGCTAGCATGTGTTTCCCAGTATTCTAGTGTTCTACTGTGGAAAAATATAAGTATGCAAGTGTGCAAGTTTCTTAGTGTGCAAATGTGTAAGCAGAAAGCCAGTAATGGAGCACATGCTTCCTATTTTTTGTGTGATATTATTTTAGCATGTAACAATGCTACAATCTGGCCAAAACTATCAATTTGAGCACAGTATTATCTCTACAATTGTGTTAAAGCCATGACAGAATTTTATAGTATAGTATAGTATACTGTAGTATACTACACTAAAACTTGGATGAGCTAAATAACTATGGGTTTGTAAATCAAAGTCATGTAAATCAAAATCTAAACATACCAAAGGCAAAAATTTTATGGAATAACCAAGGCTGTTTCTGAACATTTAAGGATGCTAAGCATAATCCGTTTGTTAATTGTGTGCTGGTGTTATTGCTAGCTCTGAGGTGGTATAGAGCAAAAGCTAATATCCAGGCAGAGGTGGAGGAGATGCAGATGGAGCAGCGCTCACTCACTTCAGTCAGGACCATCTCAGTGCTTGAGCTGCTAAGAGACAGAGCTGTACGCTGGCAGGTCATATCAGTTATGGTCATCAACATGGGCATGCAGCTGTCCGGCATTGATGCGGTGAGTCCGACTTTGTGTTTTAGTTATCTGTGATGCCTGATGGAGAGTTGTATAAAATCTATGTTATGTAGTATAAAGCATAAAAAGCTAAACCACAATAGTATGCGTCTATTACCTTGGTCTTTCCTGACCTATTTCAATTTCATGCTTAATCCTTTTCGAAACCTTGCTGCATCTTATATCACTTGTCCATCTATACACCATCATTTGTCACTTACATCTTCTGAGTGGCCCCCAAGTTTACATTGTTCAGGAGGAACGTCAGTCTATAGAACTCCTCCATCTCCTCCTAACATTGTAGCCTAAATCTCAAACTCTACTCAAAATGTTTATGCTTTAATATTTATGTACTTCTGTACTGTAAAGTTGGTGGAGAATGACACTTACCTACCTGTTTTTCAGATTTGGTTCTATACAAATGACATTTTCGAGAATGCAGGAATCTCTACCGGACATGTTCAGTACACAACAGTGGGCACAGGTGTTATTGAGGTCATCGCTGGACTTATTGGGGTAAGAAAACACTTCACTAAGGAGTCTGATGACCATGTATATGGGTCAACCCTGCCTAATAAATTTACAGTCTAAAGCATCCATTAAAGTGGATCACATTACTATAGTTTAAATTTAACAGGGATTAAAATTTTTGCTATTAATCTATATGTGGCAGGTGAAAACGAGCGGGCAAATATTAAAGCTACTATACCCTTAACATAACTCCAATAAAATTGCAGACTACGCCACCCTGGGAATTTCACCCAGGGAAATAGTTACCCCAACAAAAACAAGGGGAAAGACACTCAGGTTCATTTAGCTCCAACTCAACGTCAAGGGCCTTACCGTCGCCAAACTCGAAGTCATCAGATATTTCTCCAATTCAAATAAAGTGGCAGTTGTTCTCCTGCAAGAAACACACTGGGTTTCTGATGACAACCTCAAACTGCCTGGGTTCCTCTACGCTGGGTCCATCCACAGCAAGACGAATGGAATGGAAACTTTTGTCTGGGAAGGATTAAGCTGGTCAGCCACCAGCCAGTCTCCACCTGGCTACGACATTGAGTGGCTGGTCACCAAAATCCAAGAAACGTCTGTTGTGAATGTATACAAGCCCCCACTAACAGCACTGTATCATCACTTTCACCCGTGCCTGCTCCCGCCATCTCTGCAGGTGACTTCAACTGTCAACATACAGATTGGGGTTACAACGACACATCACATGATGGTGACGTGCTGAGTGAGTGGGCTGCTAACTTTGAAGCACTGTTGCTCTTTGACCCAAAAGAACCCCCAAGCTTCTTTTCTGCAACTCTGGAACTCTTACACCAACCCAGACCTGGCCTTTGCTATATACCGCAGTAGAGACCTGAATATATGCGATTCAGTTGGACTCAGGCATGGTACACATAGTGTGATCGCTAACTGTGCCTGAGCACCGTACTTGAAGATCACATCAGTTTTGTGACTGATTTTAGAAACACGTGAATTGTTGGCAGCAAGTAAAGCAGCAAACTCTTCCCTCAATGTCAGCTGCCTCCGTAAAAATCTTTTTATATATCCAGCATGAGTAGATAAAAATGGCTGCATTGCATAATTGATAAATCTAGGCGTACGAGAGGGCTGTGTGTCAGTGCGCACAAAATTACTTAAAAATGCAAGAAAGTAAGTACCTGTACAATCCACTTGCACACAATGCCAAGTCCATTGTGCTGTACAAGCATGCCTTTCTCCAACACAGAAAGATGCATCCTGATCAGGAAGGATGCTCGGGCCCGGAACGTTAAGTGCAATGTGATCACAGGCCCGCGGGGGAGTGGTGAGGGGGAGCAATTACGCTCGGGCATGGTACAAGGTAACCATGCTTAGTGTGAGTACGCCCTTAAAGGATTCTGAGAGCATACCAACAAAGACTCACTGGTCTGAAAAGACAGAACCGTTTGGGAGAAACTACAAGCACTACATTTGACAAAAACTGGTACTGATCATTAACTGTTTAATATTATCCCTAGGGTCAAGCATGGTGGTGGAAGCATCCTGCTATGTGTGTGTGTTTCTCAGTAGCTGTGACAGAGATATTAATTGGAATTGAGGGAAGGGTGAATGCAACCAAATAGAGAGAGGTTTTTGAATAAAAACTGCTCCAGAATGCCACTACCTCAGTATAACCAAAGCTTCAGAGCAAGTCTCTAATTGTCTATGGCGAAGCCAAAGCCCAGACTTAAATATGGATAGTGCATGTGGTGAAACAGTTCATAGGCACTCTCCATCTAATGTGACTGTGTTTAAAAGGACCTAGAAGGGAAAAATGGGAAAACTTCCCAAATCCAGATGTGCAATTAATAATAATAAATAATTATAATAAATGCAACAATTTATGAAGCCATTAACCGGTTAAAATTCAAAACGGTTAAACTATGCTACCAACATGATCACATCATCACAAGTTACTCAATGAACCAAATACATAAAAAAGCCTAAATACGTACTGCTTGTACATTTTCTGTTGGTTTTGGTCTTGACTTTGTCAATTTTTGAGTTTCTCCTTAAAATTATATAGGCAATACTTTATATGGTAATGCATTAATAAAGGCTGCATCTGTCTCAATTCTTTTAAAAAGAGTGAACTAATAATGAAGTTTGTTTTTCCTTTCCCTATTCCTTCTCTTTCCTAGAGAGAAGACTTTTGACCACTTCTATTGGTTTGTGTTTAGTCACAGACCCATGAGCTTTAAAGGAGTATTATTAGCAGGAAGTTAGTTGCTTATTTTGATCTGCTCTTTCCTGTTTATCTGCAGTGTGTTACTATTGAGCAAGTAGGTCGCAGGCCTCTGATGGTTGGTGGATTCAGCTTTATGGGCATTTGCTGTGCAGGCATCACGCTTTCCCTTCTATTGCAGGTACCAGCTTTACCTCAATTTTTTAGAAATCTGTCTAAAGTTGAGCATGTCTTACAGTTGCAGTATCCAGTATTTACTTATGTGCATTTATTCTGTTTTGAACAATACAGTTTGTCAGATAGAACAATTTCATTTGTCCTAGCGATGTAAGCGTTAGACAAAATGACCACTGTGTATTTAGACATAAGCCATTTCTAACAGAATATAATAGGACCTTAGATTGGACTGCAGAGCCATGTGTTTGAATGGAGGTTAGATGTTGGTTGTTCATTTTGATTTGCTTTTTTCTGATACCAGGCTTATGTGCCCTTCATGCATTATGTCAATGTGATCTGCGTGGTGGGCATCATTGCAGGATTCTGCATTGGGCCTGGTGAGACAATCTGCAAGGCTTATTTTCTTTTCAGATTTCCTTTTCTTAGCATTTCCCCAGTCAAGTCTATTCACGTTAGTTTATCATGTCATGACACCAGTGGCTACAGTATGTCTTAAAATATCATTTTAAGATTGAAGTAAAGTGTAATAGGTCATCTCATTGATTAGGTTTTTTTGGCCATAATTATATACTACAATTAATTTTTCTTTGTCTCACTCTTTTTAATATACTATAGTTTTCATGACTTGCATACGTGGCCACAAAATCAATCTCTATAAATTTAAGTCATGGCATTTTACTTTATTCCTGGCCACAGCTTATTAAGCGTACAGTACATGGCTACACTTTATTTGGATATTCCACCTAAGGTGAAGGTTTACAGAGTGTTTCTAACATTTCAACAGCTTCATAGCTGAGACTCAACAATTCAACTGTTTGCTTTGTCTGTACATGTTGAACAGATTATCTATAGAATATAGATGACAATTTATGAGCATAACTTCAGAGTATTTGTAACATTTCACCAGTTTATAAGGATTAGCGGTTGGAGTTTGGGTTTTGGTTATAAAGTATTATGAGCATGTGCAGGTATGTTTTTGAATCATGACATATAATTTGTTAAATAGTAAAAGACAAAGCCACAACTGTGGAATCGCAACTAAGAAGATGTTGAAAAGTTATAAATGCTCTGTAAACCCTCTGTGGGCAGATTATCCATATATAATGTTACCAAAAATGACCTCCATTTCACCTGTGCAAATACACTGTTCAGGCATAGCCTTATGACCACCTCCTTTTGTCTACACTCATTGTCCATTTTCTCAATTCCACTTACCATATAGCTGCACTTTGTACTTCTACAATTACAGACTGCAGTCCTTCTGTTTCTCTACATACTTTGTTAGTCCACTTTACTCTGTTCTCTAATGGTCAGGACCCCCACAGGACCAGAAAAGATCAGGTACTATTTGGGTGGTGGATCATTCTCAGCACTGCAGTGACACTGATGGTGTATTAGTGTGTGTTGTACTGGTGTGAGTGGATCAGACACAGCAGTGCTGCTGAAGTTTTTAAACACTGTTCACTTACTGTGCACTCTATGAGACACATCCACCATATTGCTCCACCCTGTAGATGGAAAGTCAGAGACAGTAGCTCATCTGTT
>JAOVVH010000034.1:10972489-10989886 GCA_028566435.1 Scorpiodoras heckelii | reverse complement strand
CTTTTTTTTGCATGTAAAACCCAGCAGCCTTCATTATGTTTTTGTCTGAAAAGTGGTCTGTTATGTAATGTGTTGCTGTTGTTACTGACATACAAACATTTTTGTGTAACATTTAATTTTTTTGTTTGAAAAGTAACATTTGGAAATATAAAATCTTTTTGTACTGACTCAATAATGCAGAGCAATGGCTATAATATGGCTATATATATATATATATTCAAATTCTGTTCCTTTTGCAAGTAGAATTTTTGTCCATTCTTGCTGTGTACAAGACTTGAGCTGCTCAACAGTCCATGGTCACTGTTATCTGATTCTCCTCTTCATGATGCTCCATACATTTTCAACAGAAGACAAAACTGGACTACAGGCAGGCCTGTCAAGCCACACTGTTGTAACTCGTACAGAATGAGGCCTGGCATTATCCTGCTGAAATAGACATGGAGTTCCTTGGAAAAGACGTTGTCTTGACGGCAGCATATGTTTCTCCAAAATACCAGTATAAGCCTCCACATCAATCACATAAATATGCAGATCACCCATGGCATGCACACTGATTCCCCCCCACATGCCATTACAGATACTCAATCTTGATGCTCTCACCTGTTACCAGTTAAACCAGTTAAAATTGTGGAACCTTGCAGAACAGTGTTACTTGTTTTACCTTTGAGTCTTATTTTTCTGAATTTGTTGCATTTGTCACATTTACAAAATACAGTTAGGTTTGTCAGTGAAAACACTGGAAATGTTTTTTTTGTACTTTTATCAGACAAATAAAAGTTCAAGTGATTTAACAAATTAGAGTTTTTAGTTTTTATTGCATTTTTGAAAGAAATTGGGTTTGTACATTTCATTCAAAACAACAGTTGTGTTAATTGCATTAATTCAGTTTCTATTTGTATAGCACTTTTGACCTCTGACCTTGGTACAAACTGACGTTACAGAATTTCCGCTCTAAGCCGAAGATTTACCCCAGATAGTGTAGCTTTAATATTAATATCAAAATATGATACGATATAAAGTTCACAACTGTAAGGGTTTAGTTGCAATACTACCTCCAGCTCCTGTTGGTCTGCACAAAGGTCACATCCCTTTGATCAGTGTTGCCATAGAGATGATGTGATGGAAATGTGTTGCTATAGGAACAGTTACATTTTGATTGATGAAGCAGATCTGGTGTAGTTTGTGTCTGTATAAATGCATCTTACATAAACTTGTCAATCAGTGAACTGAATTCTTTATTGAACATCATGAGCTGCTTTGATTTAAATAAAATGCAAAAGCCCTTTATTCCTTACACTGGAAATTTCCATGAACCACCGGGTGTCTGGACGCGCATACAGCAAGGACCTTTAAGTGCCTCATACCACTTTGCTTTTCTCATTGTGGCTCTTAGTGTTTCTTTTTATATCTTTTCATTCGAGAGGAAAAAAAGAAGGTGCAGAGAAAATGAGGTAGAACAGCAGCGCACAAACACATGGCTCTGGACAGCTTTTTTTTTTCTCTACTGCAGTTAGCCAATCACACCAGGGTTACAACAGGGAGAGGGGAAAAAGGCAGGAGCGAAGTGATTTTACAGACGTGGAATTTTCCGGACTTCTTTCCCCCCACTTTATGCTGAGTTGAGGAATTTTATTAATGGAAAAACGTGAAGTGGGGTGAAAGGGGGTATATTTTCCAAAGCCATTATGGGCCCTTATATTGAAAATGGTCACATTTGGGGCCAGTCGTACACACACACACCTGGGATGGGCGTTATATACAAACCCCATTTCCAGAAAAGTTTGGACACGTTCTAAAAATGCAATAAAAGCTTTATTTAACAGACAAAAGGACAAAGAAAAGATTTTCAGTGTTTTCAATGATGAACTTAATTCTATTTGTTAAATATAAACAAATTTAGAAATTGATGCCTGCAACACACTCAAAAAAAGTTGGGACAGAGGCATATTTACCACTGGGTCACATCACCTTTTCTTTTAATTATACTTTTTAATCATTTGACAATTGAAGATACTCATTTTTGCAGTTTTATAAGTGGAATTTTTGCCCATTCGTGCTGTGTACAAGACTTGAGCTGCTCAACAGTCTGTGGTCTCTGTTGTCTGATTCTCCTCTTCATGATGCACCAAACATTTTCAATAGGAGACAGATCTGGACTACAGGCTGGCCTGTCAAGCCACACTGTTGTAACTCATACAGAATGAGGCCTGGCATTGCCAAAATACTCCTGAGCCCACGGTAGCATGACAGTTTCTCAAACAGTACCGCCTAAAGGCTTGATGGTCATGCACATTCAGCAGCAGTTTCCACTCTTGGCCTTTAAACACCGAGATTTCCCCTGACTCCCTGAAACTTTTCATAATATTATGAGCTCTAGATGGTGAAAAACCTAAATTCTTTGCAAGCTTATGCTGTGAAACTTTGTATTTGAACTGACTGACAATTCTCTCATGAGGTTTGGCACAAAGTGGTGAACCACGACCCATCATCGCTTGCAAGGACTAAGCATTTGGTGGATGCTCCTTTTATACTCAATCTTGCTGACCTCACCTGTTACCAGTTAAACTGCTAATTGTAGAACCTTCCAGTGATACTTGTATAACCTTTTCAGTCTTATTTTATCTCTGTCCCAACTTTTTTTTGAGTGTGCTGCCAACGTCACATTCTATTGACTTTTTTGTATTTACAAAATATAGTTAGATTTGTCAGTGAAAGCACTGAAAATGATTTATCTGTACTTTTTACAAACCGGCTAACTTACCGACCATAAGCTAAACTAAACTAAAAAGTTCACCAAACTTGAACTCGACAAAATTATTCGCCCGTTAAGTCTGTGGTGTGAAATGTCTTCTCACGGTGAATTCCATTTAAATAATTGTTATTTCACTTGCAAAATTTCGCTGTTGAAAGTCTAGTGTGACTGCTGCTTTTGGGCGTTAACGGAGACTCAGTTTACCCTTCAACCACACATAAAGTGTATGAATGTAACCGACTATACATATTATTTATAATAAAAACAGCGATGCGTTTATAAATGAGCAGGTGTACTATTTTTTTTTTTTAAGAAAGTCTGCCCCGGGTTCCATGGCATCAGGTTGAAACTAGGCTTGTGCAACAGGACTGGAAAACAAACAAAAAAAAATCCTCAAGTGAACGGGAAGTTTTTACTTTGATGAAACACAGGACAAAGAAAGACCTTTGAGCGAAGCATGTACAGCATCTTTAGTAACCTTATGGTCAGTCAATTTAGAAATAACTTTGTTATAAAATATCACAGGCAGGTACAGTACAATCAAAAATAGTACCTGCACAAGTGGAAATCTCGAGCATATCTGTAGTTGGGGCTTATTACGAAGTCCAGCGATGTAGTTGAGGTTGAGGAACTGTCAGAGCCGTAATTCACACCCCACATTAACACTAGTGGCATTTCTACCAGCATAGGCCAGGTGTAACTCTGAATACACATAGTGTACATGTGTTATCCCTAATAATGTGTCAGACCAGTGAATCCTGCAGCTGCTTGAGACTTTAATCCCATTCTCAGTGCTTTCAGAAGTTCAAAGTTTTACCGCTAAGTAACGAAGTGTAAAACCAGCCATAAAATAACTGCATCACAAATACACTCTTAGAAAATACAAAAAAAAAAAAAGTTCAGCTCAAAACCATTATGACTTCATTTGATTTGAACACTTTTGAAGGTTTGATGAAGTTTTAGGAGATGATTGACTATCCCGAGAATCCTTACAGAGCATAGTTTTTGAAGAAGGAACAAATATATTGTGATAATATAAAAAATCTGTACTCACTTCTGACTTTTCTTCTTCCACCTTTCTTTGCCTCTGTGCGTAAGGCGAACTCATTCACACTAGTCTTTAGCCGTCTTCTGCTTTTGAATTGTCGAACACACTTCTTGGAATCAGGGAAGCAGACAGTGTTCATGAAACTCAATCAGCGAGGGCAGAGCTGCCCTCAAATTCAGGCCGCTTATAAAAGCAGTGTGAAAGCTGTAAATATGTGAACGTGCTGCTTCATTCCTGGTTGCACTTCAGACACAGTAGCAGAACGACTGATGGCTGGTATTTAAAATTGAAATGTCAGCGGATTGTGAGGTAACAGGTAAAGGGTATGTGTTGGTATTGTACAGTATGCTAAGTTTCGCTTTTCTGCATGTCGTGAATTCTATAGCTGACTGTGAAATGGATCCTGTTTGCCTTCGGGACGTTAAAGTATACTGAGAAATTGCTTTATAATTTATGAATTGGCGTGGAGGGGGAAAAAAAAACACCCAAAAAGACCTTGTCAAGCAATGAGGCTAACCGGGATAGGAATTTTCTCGCAAAACCAGAAATCCTTGAAATGCTACGGGTTGCTTTTGAAGGAAATTAGAAAGTAGGTCTCCGAGACGAAAACTCAAACTAATCCTTGTTACACCTAGGCAGATTCATGCCTCAAGCATAATGCTGATTACAGGTAGCAGGACAGGTATGAAAACTGCCGAAAACATGAAAGTAAGGCAGTGTGGATATGTACGTGCTGTCATCGTCCTCATTGTGTCCATTTTTCCCCAGTGCGACCACATAGCGAGTATCTGCTATCAAACCAAATTTGGCATCGTAATAATAAATCGTAATTTTTTCTACCCCGAAATATGGTGACCCAAAGCATTCACGTAAAATTAGTGAAGATAGACAGAAAGATCCGGATCATCAAATAACATAACGGAATGGCAACAACAGTTACTTTTGAATTATTAGTGTACAGATATATACAATTTGAAGTGGTCATTTTGTTTCATAGCGGCACATCATGTTAAGACTTTTGACTAGAGCCATTGATCCTAAGACATAATAAAACATGTTTAAGTTGGTGGTAGCTCAGTTGTTAAGATGTTGGACTACTGATCAGAAGGACATAAGTTCAAATCCCAGCCCCACCAAACTACAACTGTTGGGCCTTTGAGCAAGGCCCTTAACCCTCAACGGCTTAGTTGTATGAATGAGATAAATGTAATCGACTTTGGAAAAGGTTGTCTGCCACATGCTATAAATATAATGTAAATTTGTTTTGAATTTAATGCAGGGATCAAAAAAAACAACACATCCTTCTCTGTTCAGTAATCTTAATTAAACATAATTTTTGTCATCTACAATAAAAAAAAAACAAGCTGTCAGTTTGTTAATCATATAAAATGGAAAAATCTCTGAAGATCCGTGAAAACTCTTCCATAATGTCTAACTAACGTTTAGCTCTATAGCCAGTCTCTGGCCTGATGAGCTTCGTGATGAGCTAAATAATTTACATAAATGTGTGTGAGTGGATAAACCAGAAGATCTGCTCTGCTACTGTGTTTTATTTTTCATTCATCTTAAATACTTTGCTCTGGACTGCCAGTTGACTCTTGCCATAGCCAGTTCCTGAGCAACCCCTGATGAATGCCGTCATCAGGATCCAAATTCTGATTGCGTTTGTTTCCCATGAAATTAGTGATATTTGGATAAGTAACAAGACTCATTTCCTGCTTGGATAAGGAGTCTCTGACGTTTGCCTTTTTTGTATATGGATGCCATATACAAACCCCATTTCCAGAAAATTTCAGACACTTTCTAAAAATGCAATAAAAACTGAAAACTGTCATTTGTTATTTCAGTTGAACCTTTATTTAACAGATAAAATGACAAAGAAAAGATTCACAATATAAAATGTAGAAACTTGATACTCAAAAGAAGTTGGGCCAGAGGCAAAATAAGTCTGAAATGGTTATGTAAGTAACACTGGAAGGTTCCACAGTTAGGAGTTTAACTGGTAACAGGTGAAGGTCATCAGGATTGAGTATAAAAGGATCAGCCACCTTAGCCTTGTAAACAAGGATTGGCTGTGGTTCACCACTTTGTGCCAAACTTCATGAGAGACTTGTCAGTCAGTTCAAATACAGTGTTTTTCAAGATTTCAAAGAATTTAGGTCTTTCACCATCTACAGTTCGTAATATGATGAAAAGATTCAGGGAGTCAGGGGAAATCTTGGTGCATAAAGGCCAAGGGTGGAAACCGCTGCTGAATGTACGTGACCATTGAGTCATCAGGTGGTATAATTTGAGAAACTGTCATGGTACCTTGATGGACATAGTCACATGGGCTCTTGAGTACTTTGGAAAATCACTGTCACTTAACAGAGTCCACCACTGCATCAAGAAATGCAACCTGAAACTGTATTATACAAAGAGAAAGCTATATGTCGACTTCTCTGGGCCCGAACTCATCTAAGATGGACCAAAAGACATGTTCTGGGAACGTGGGAACGTGGAAACGTGTTCTGTGGTCAGACGAGTCCATGTTTCAGGTTCTTTTTGGAAAAAATGGATGTTGGATTTTATGTGCCAAAGATGAGAAAGACTGCTACCAATTAAAAGTGCCCCCTACATGGGCGATGTGCATATATGTGTGAAGGTACCATTGGTGCTGACCTACAGACCATTTAATGCTCAGAGATAACCCAAGAGGTACACCGAGAGTCCTACAGGCCTCTGTAAGCACATTAAGTGTTTATGGTCATGACAAGATAATCAGAATATTTGGCTGAACAAGTGTGAATGGAAAATTCATGGAAAATTGCATCCCCTTTGGGGAGGTTTGGTTATCATTCACAGTGCCACGATTGAGGAAACCAAACACAGCATGTCACAGCAAACACCTCATACAAACTCTGAAGCATGGTGGTGAAGGGATGATGATTTGAGCTTCTTTGGCTGTTACAGGACCTGGGAAAATTGCAGTCAATTCCTGAGCTGTGCATACATTAATGCCCTCAAACACCAATGAGCTAAAGCAATGTTGTAATGAAGAGTGGGTCAGAATGACCACATAAGAGACTGATAACCTCCTACAGAAAATCTTTACTTCAAATTCTAGTTGCTAAAGATTTGTTATTGAATTATAGGCTGTATTTTTTCCCGTCTGCTTTCTGAACGTTGGTTTACTTTTTGGGAAGAAAATGACACTGTATTGAAATGTGTTGTGTTTTTTGTGGCCACCTGAGATTTTTTGTTTTATTCGGACCACAAAATTGTTCTTTAGGCGCTGATAGATAAAAACAGAACCGAAGGAGGTTGTGCTTTCTTTTTCCCATGACCGTATACAGTGACGATTTGTCTTCTGGCACTGAACGTGAGTGTCGTGCTTAGAGGAAAAGTGCAGGCGTATTTTTATCGCCTCTGGTAGGGATGCCACTGTGAATCAGTCTGGAGTGTGTTGTGAATCAGAACTTCTGCTTTTCAAGGCAGATCTTGATCTTGAGATTAAATATACAGATTTGGGTTAACAATGGTTAGCAAATAGCCGAGCAGTTGAGGTTCCAGGACACAGCATTGGCTGTGGAAGTCATATGTATTAAAAACCGAACACTCCGAATCATGACTGCCGTATTGCTTTTTTTCTCCTCTTGGTACATTCGCAACCTTTGGCCCTATGTGAACTTGGTAGCTAACATGATGCATCATGGAGAGGACAGCACACATCACTCATGTGGCATGCCTGTCATGGCTCACCCATTATGTCACTGCCACACTAGCATGTGGACAGAAGAACAGGTGACTGTTTGACCCTAAGCATGTAATGCCTACAACACACATAAACACACCATCTCTCTGAGAGACAGAAACCAAATGTGATCCTAACACATAGACACAGCACACACACATGGACACACCTGTTCTTTTAATGACCACAGGCCAGCACGTGTATTCTAACACACTTGTTCATTTAGCAAATGCTTCAGGATGTCCGCAGCAAACAGGTGGTGTTAGGAGGCTCTGTGGACTCCTCCACATTCTCCTATGATGATTCGTCTGACTCACTGTGATTTCAGCTCCAAAGCACCTGCCTCTATGATAAAGAGGAAGAGAGATATTTAAAGAAGAAGAAGAAGTGTGTGTGTGTGTGTGTGTGTGTGTGTGTGTGTGTGTGTGTGTGTGTGTGTGTGTGTATATATATACACTGAAGTACCAGAAAAACAGTTGGTAGGTCCCCTACGGGGTTTTGGAGGGAACGTTGCACAGTTCTCGCGCTGATGTTTGTTAAGGCCCCGGCATTGAATTCTGATGTTACTCGAGGCAGTGTTACACACCTATCACCTGAAACGAAGGTTGAGGCGGTGTTAGACCATGTTGAGATCGGGTGGGGATGGTGAAACGCTGTTGAAGCATGCCAGGATTGGGTGGGTATGGTTCTGGAACATGCTCAGACAGGGTTGGGGGACAGTGTTGGAACATATTTGGATGTGGTGGGAATAGTGCTGGAGCATGCTGGGATGGGGATGATATTGTTGGTGCTTTCTGGGACCAGATGGAGATAGTGTATGGATATCGAGTGTGCTGGGATACGGTGTGGATGTGGTAGGATGGTGTGGAGAGAACGTTGGTGCATGCTGGGATGTTTTCGGTCCATGCTGGGACAGTGCTGGAGCATGGTGGGATGGTGTTGGAGTACAGTGGGACAGTTTTGGTGCATAGTGGAATGATGTTGGAGTAGACTGGGACCATTTTGCTGGGAAATGGTAAGGGTAGGGTTAAGGGGTTGTAACCTGTCAATCATGACAGCTAACAGTTTTGCATTCAGCATTGTCCAATGCTGAAGCATGATATAGTGAACCACTGGCTGTTTTAATTGAGCACATACTGAGATGTGCATCATATCATCTAGGAAGGATAGATGGACAAATACATACTTCTACAGCCACTGTTGGAGTCCACACCCATGCACACAATCATACGAGTGAGGGTGAAGAATAAAAATGGATTTTAATTTATATGAAAACACGCTAAAAGAGGATGAATGATAATGTCCGCGATGCCTTTATACAGGTCACTTTATACAGGTACTGAAGTCTGTTTTGCAGTTTGTGTGTGTGTGTGTGTGTGTGTGTGTGTGTGTGAGAGAGAGAGAGAGAGAGAGAGAGAGAGTGTGTGCAGCTAAATTGTTCTCCATGGCAACAAAAGCTCTTTGCCTGTTTTTACCCATGGAGCCCTCTGTACTGTTCTGCAAAAGTACCTCAAGTCTGCTCTTCTTCACATTCCTCACTAGAGCAAGTGAGCGAATGAGGTGTAGCTCAACATTAACGGCACGTATAAGGGTTCTTTTTTTTGTGATTTGTTCTGTTTAGTTTTTTGTTGTTTATTTCTTCCAGTCTTGTTTATTATAACGATCATATAAAGTACAAAGTATGACAATATAATGTGCAGTACAATACAATCACAGTCGCTCCATGTAAAAATTAAAATCCAGCAGTTTAAATAAGGAACATCAGTCATAATGTTTGCACTTAAATATTACCAACATTAAAATCGAGCGTAACATAAAAGTGCAGTAAGACAGTCATATTCTCTGTTATCTGTTCCATTTCAACACTGCAGGACATCCCTGATAGCAGGTTTAGTATAATCCAAGAACTCGCCCCAGACCTGGTAGAAGGGTTAGTTTTAGGGTCGGGATTTTAAAGCACGGCTCAGTTTTAAAGGGATCGTGTTCTACTTAAAAGCAGAGGCGGGCAATCTGGGAAAAATATCATATTACGATACTTTTACATATATTTCTATGATATAGGATACGTATTGTGAAATATAGCTGTAGCAATCTAAAATTGCTGGATTTTAAAACAAGTGAAATAAAGAGTTTCTTCGTATTTTTATATTTGCAAAATACATTTTTAAACCGTGAGAAGGAGAAGAATAAAAAAAATCAAATTCCATTTTGAAGATTCAGGTAAGAGTATGTGAGCCTATGCTTCTGGAAATGTTCAGAAATAAATTCAGAATGCTACAGCGCCTTGTTTATTTGCTGTGTAACAAATTTTATTGGTTATAGTATTGTTTTGCTACTGTATCAGCCATTTAAAAGTGACATTTACATTCATGGCAGACACCCTTATCCAGAGCGACTTACATTTTATTTGTTTTACACAACTGAGCAGTCGAGGGTTAAGGGCCTTGCTCAGGGGCCCAGCAGTGGCAGCTTGGCTGTGGTGGGATTTGAACTTCTGGTTGCTAGTTCAGCGTCTGAACCACTGAGCTACACTGCCATTGGGTAAGACGTGGTTAACTTATACATAAGATATCTACTAATCTGTAAGTTAAAATGATGGTATTGTGACAACCTTTATCTTTGGCATAAAATAGCTCCTGACAGCAAGCACATTGTAGGGATACACCTGGGTGCTGCATATGCACCCCTGTCCTCACATGCCCTTTGTGCCCTGTGTTCTCTGCTCTCTCTGTACTCTCTCTGGCTTTTATTCTTGCCTGTTGACCAAGCAGAAAGTTACTAAACTAAGATCTAAAGTCTAGACATTGCTAACACCTTCCTGATCGTTTCGTGCTTACATAATGCAGATAGAAGATAATCATAATTAGACACATCTAATGAACTCAGACCAGTGCATCCTGACTACTACATATACTCTGCTCAAGCAACAATTAAACGGGAGTTTTGATTCACATTCCTGTGTCGTTGTGTTTCATCATTTCCCCGAGCGCTCAGAAGCACGGCGGAGGGTCGGAGATCGAACCCAAGGTTCAATTAGGGTTTGAACCGAACATACATCAGGTTTGGGAAATACAGCAGATGAATTACAGTTAATAATAATAAAAAAAATCAGTGTAACATTTAGCTACAGATTTGAACTTTGGTGAACAGCATTTGCTAATGAACCCTGTACCTCCTGGGTAATTTACCAGTTAGTTGAAGTTCTACACATGAATGTACTGAAATTATTTTGTTGGAAAAATGTTAGGATAAAATCCTCGTATCCTCCGTATTTTGCACTTCCTGTCTTCTCGGTGTTTCATGTCCGGTGCACTTCCGGCACGTCATCAGGACATGTCCCGCCTATGTCAACCCCTGTATCCTATCATTTAGCTCCCTCATATTTTTATCCTATCACGATTCAACTACCTCTTATCACGCTATGTTTTTGTAACCAATCATATTCACTCATGTATCTTATAATTTATTTTTCCAAGGACACTAAACGCAGAACTTTGATGCGCACACGAACGTGTCTGTGTGTCTTTGTTCTCCGAGCGCTCGTATGCAGGACGGAGGGAAAGAGTTAAATAAATCATTTCATTATTCGAGAATGAACCTGAGGAATTTATCTGAATAGATTAGAATAAATTACCTAACCGAGAATATTATTTTAAGACAGATGATTGGTTAAGGATGGGTGTTGTCCTTAAAGTCATGTTCGGAGTGTCTTGACCTATCTATCTTTAGCGGTATAAATGCATTTTAAAAATTGTTCCATACTAGGTCAAATGTTTATTTTCTGTTTTAATTTTCTTTTTTGTTTTGGTTGTAGTGACATTTTATGTGTCTAGGCATAAATTTTATTATTGGGCCCAACCCAGTTTCATTGCACAGTTTCAGGGAAATAATAGCACACATTTTATAAAGCTTTTTACAGGACACAGGCACAAGCTGTTACTGGAAGAACAGGTCCAGTGTGATGTTGGTGGGAACAAAACGTTGAACTCGTCAAAGGCCATACCTGACTGCAGAATGTGATCGTTTTCCTATTACTCTAGAGTAAAGCAGTTGCATTCAGTTTTCTGTGTGTGTCTTTTTGCTTTTATCAATAGGCATTCAGAAAGCAGCTTTACAGAAATCTGGATGTACATTTAGAGCCCACTGTGTGTATACAAGAGCTGTAATCCAATAGAATACTGACCTTAATGGTACACCAGTTTGCACTCATTTACCAGGATTGGGCCAGAAGGGACTTTTATTTTAATAGTTTAAGGAGATTCTCCAGATGTCTTATGGAGCAAGAGAGAATGCACAATGTCCATGAAAATAGAAATCAATTAGGCTCTACACACACACATACACGCACACGCACACACACACACACACACAGACACGCACACTTGCACTGGCAGTTACGCAGCAGGTCTGAGCAGGCCTGCCTTCAGGCCACCTACATATGAATTAGCTTTGCTGTCAGACTCCTCTTCTATTAATAAGACAATTCTGACAGATCACAGTTTTGGCCTTCATGACTATGCTCTCTACCTGCACAAGGATGTGAAAACCAGATCCACTGTACTTTTAAGTGTGTGTGCATCTGCTGTCAGAAGACATCGCATCCCATATTCCAATTATTTCAGACCTAACCAAGACAATAGAGAAGTGTTGTATCCATGTACGTAACTTGGTTTTTGTTGAGCAGGTGTTGTCCCTGAGTTTCTGATAGTATTCAGTATTCAGGCCACAAACTGACATAATGACATCAAGCCTGAGACTCTAAAGTAGTTAAGATAAGCCGAGTAGTTAAGTAAAGTTGAGATTCAGTTAGACAGTCTTATAAAATCTTGGTTGTGAAATGCTGTGAGACTGAGTGCAAAACAAATCTCCAACTGTGGCACCAACTGTGGCCTTGATCTTGTCAAACCCTGGCCTTATTTTAGCTCTTTACCATGTACAAACTAAAGTATCCAAATGGAAGTAACTCCTGGATTGAATCAAACTAATCAGGACTGTATCAAACTAATCAGGACTGTATCAAACTAATCAGGATCATATCAAACTAATTGATCTTCATGAATATGTGTCTGCCAAGACATTGCCCAAGCCTTGAAGAGTTGCTTTAGAATGTTGGTCTATGTGTTGGACTTTGCGTCTTTGTGAGCTGCTGTTTGATGTTTGAAGAAGACAAAGTTTACTGTTATCATTTCTCTTTGCCTATGAAATCATCCATTCTTCCATCAGTTGAGCCATCCATATATCCATCTCTATATTTTACTAATACTTTTCCATCCATTTATTCATGAATTTATCCATCCATCTATCCATCCATTCATCAATTGAACCAACAGTCCAGCAGTCCATCCATCCAATGACCCAATCATCTGTAAATTGATCCATCCATCCATCTATTAATCCATCAGTTGATCAGTCTATCAGTTTATCCATCCATCCATTCATCCATCCATCCATCCATTCACCCATTTATTGATCCAGCCTTCAGCCTAACCATCCATCTATTAATTGATGTTTCTTTCCATTCAGTGATCCATCTTTCCACCTATTTATCCATCCATCTGTTGATACAATCCATTGGTCAAGGTATTCAATGACCAATCATCTATCAACTGATCCATCCATCCATCCATCCATCCATCCATCCATTAGTTATTTGATTTATCAATTTATCCATTCATCCATCCATTCATCCATCCATCCATCCATCCATCCATACATCCATCAATTGACTGATTTATCAGATGATCCATCCATCCATTTATATATCCATCAATTTAACTAGTTGTCCATTCAATGACCCATATATCAGTTATATCAATATATCAATTCATATATCAATTCATCCCTTCCTCCTTCCATCCATCCATTTGTTTTTCCATCAACACAAAATCTTCCTTTTTAACTTGTTTCTGTTTTTTTCCTTGTTTTCATTCTCCCACTCTTGCTGTGTCAATTCTAAGGTGTAATAAGTCACATTGAGACATTCAGACAAACTTATCCCCACCTACCTACTGTGAGAAAGCTGGGTTCATGGCCAAAGCTGATTACAAGGTGCCATCTAAGTCTGTGATGTACAAAAATCTCACAGTAAAACACGTCAATGTTCCAGTTTTATTTAGTTTTAGCCTGGATTAAATAAAGATACATTATTAAAGATTATTGATGGTTATAACGACACCACTTTTTCAGTCGATGGTTACTGTCAGAACATTTGTCAGGGTTTTCAGTGTCTGTGGATGTCTGTTCATGTAAAATCGTGCCGTGTGATTTTTGTGACACTTGTAGCATCAGTCTCCTTGTTCTTTTCCACCAGAATAACTCTGCATTGCATTCAGTGTGAGTAACTGGAATTTATGACTTGATCACTACTAATAAAATTGTTCAAGGAATCATAAAAAATAATTGACACATGTTTATTATATAAAGCCATGAGCAATTAATTAAACTACAATTTTGAGCTTCAAATGTTTTGCCTGAGAAGATTTTATGGTAAAATGTGTTTTGCTTCTTTTTCCAGTTCTGATACGTAGCTTTGTGTTATGACTGGACTTTTGTCAATTTAGATAAGATAATAATGTAATATATGATATAATAAATTAAATAAAGATGTGACTATGTAAGATTAGTGTGTGTGTGTGTGTGCCTACAGTTACTAATGCATTAAAAATGTTCCACAAAGTCAACCAGTTGGATTCTGCCCAAGCTTTTAAATTTGTCATTTAAAGATTTATATCTTTCCATCCATTCCTTTGGTTTCTTTCACTTACCACTTCCAAATAAGAGAACATTGGAGTTACGGGCTGCGTAGCAGCTGTTGCGTGCCTAGATGGCCTGGTGGAAATTAATTTGCAATCCTATTTTAACTTTCTTTGAACAGTTAATAATTTTTCCACTGTATTATTTAATCAGCTGGACCAGAAATATGAGATCTGTCCGGAAAGTAATGAGAATGAAATTCATGCTAAGTAGGCTTACGCTTATGGATGGTGGTTAGAGTTAGAGTGAGATCTCAGATAAACAGCAGACCCCGTTTCAGTTGCATTCTAGCCTTCACAGTGCCCAGGCGATGTTTTTGTGAAGTGCCTCGTCACTGGAACAATGCAAGCGAGTTTGGCGCAAAGGTATGCGATCAAATTCTGTGTGAAAATCGGTGAAAACGCATCAGAAACTCTTGAAATGTTGAAGAAAGTTTAAGAACAAGCTACCTTATTGTCACCTGATCATTTAACAAGAGAGCCCTCTTTCCTGAACAGAGTGACGACAGGAGATGAATCATGGGTATTCGAGTACGATCCTGAGAAAAAAGACAATGTGCTGAACAGCACATGACTATGTCACCTCGCCCAAAGAAAGCTCACGTGAGAAAATCAACAATCAAGTCACTGTTCATCGATTTTTTAATTCTCAAGGGTTTGTCCATAAAGAATTTGTACCAGAAGGTAAAACAGTAAATGGAACATTTGTTGGAGCGTTTGAGGAAGAGGGTTTGGCGTGTACATCGTCAGATGGCCTCTTCATGGATCCTCCAGCATGACAACTCACCAAGTCACACTTTACTGGCTGTGAGAGAATTTTTGGCTGAAAAAAAAAACCAACATTCCAGTCCTTCCACATCCACACTGTAGCCTCGACTTGGCTCCACGTGATTTCTTCTTGTTCCCCAAGATTAAAACACATCCCCATGTGTAAACCCTATGGAGATTGGGAATTTCATTCTCATTACTTTCTGGACAGACCTTGTATAATATGGACCTGAAGCACGACATCTACGCCGTTACCAGTTTATGTTTGTAAGTACTGTATTCTGTGCTGGTGTATTATTAAATTTTCTCTTAAGTGTTATCTTTAAGGTATCCTGCACAATTATCATCTACACCTGTCAGGAAGGAATCACTGAATTGATCACTGATTATCACTGAAATTTGCTTCAAGGTGTACAGTCTGTGGTTGTTGTTGTTGTCAGATTGGTCAAAAAAAGTTCTTTTGTGCAGCCTACCAGTCATTAACATAAACGATTTTTCTTGCTGATATGCTTCTGCTGGCTGACAGTTTAAATAGCAGCATGAAGATCAACACTCATCCATCAAACGCCTCTCCAAGCTCTATGTTTCACAGAGCACATACTCCTCCATCTTCATCTTTAGTACAATTTGCTCATTTCAGAAGGACTTTTGTCTTTCTTTTGACATCCTGGAAACACTTTACAAGAGGTTCTGTCGCGTTTTCAGCCCAAATTCTCTCAGCTTGCAATCTTGCAATCTTCCAACTTCTGTTCGTGTTTTGACGTGTCATCACTTACACTTATAAGATACCAGTTTTTTCAGACTTTCTGACATGCATAGATTGGTGTATGAAGATGATCCAAGATGTGGATATTTTGGTCCTGACAACGGTATTTGCCATGGTGCATTAAAATGAGAACGTAAGCCATTCATGGAAAGAAAATCCTGGGTTTCCACTGTGACTTTTCTGGCAGCTTGCAATCTTTCATTGTGTAGATAATGCTAAAACTAGCAACACAATTTTCCCGAATTCCCAGAACCTTTCTGAATCTTTCAAGTCGATCATCTTTAAAATCTACGTTAAAATCGCGATTAATTCTTTAATGCGTTAATGCATTAGTTAATTTGACGCCACTAATAAACACATAACACGCGTCTTAATCAATTTTCTGAGAAACACCTACACATATCATGAAAAATGATCTTTTAAACTGTTCTTATAATGAGATATTCAAATGACTGATTCCAGTTTGAGTGTTTTTTGCTGTATGTTCACCTGCAGCAGCAGACTGAAATGAGAATTAGCTGTAAGAAGGGTTTGTCAGAGTCAGAATGCATAAATGAGAAGCGGTTTCTATACAAAAAAATCAAGCTTAGCCTTGACCTTAGATTGTTATTTATCAATATGGTTAGAAAAAGACAAAGAACGATCTAACCATTTGCCTAGATATTATAGAACCACATGATCTTAGTCTGTGAGATGTTTAGTGACAGATTAAGATTGTTAAATGCATTCTTAATCTTTAAGAATATCCCACATATCATCTTTGCATCACGTGCTCAGTTAGTCCTTGTTCAACTTTTTGGCCAAAAGCTTCAGAATCTTCAAGATTTCGTTTTAATTAACTCTCCATACACACTTCCATGTAGTGTATGTACGTGTCTGTACACTGGTGTGTAGTGAGGAAAGACAGATACAAGCACTGCATTCAAAGATATTAGAGAGATAAGCTTATTTTGAAGTAGTCAGTGGTATTAAAAGATCATTGGCTGTTTGCATGGTCAGTTGAATGTGTTGTTTTTGGTTATGCCTTTATTGAGATAGAATTCTGGCTCATGAGACGAACCAAAAGCTGGCCAGCATCGATGAAAAGTCTCACACCAGTGTAAATGGGGAGCCTACACTCTTAGACAAGGTTTCTGTGGGTGGAACTGTTCTAGGTTCATAAAAGGATTTTACTTAGAACCTTTTTCTGGAAGAAAAGCTCTTTTATACTATAAAGGAAAGGGACTATTTAGGATGCAAGATGAAACCCTTTTCAAAGTGTTATTTTTTAAGTAGTGCTGTCAAATTTTTTGCGATTAAAAAAATTAATGGCACTACAAATTTTAACGCAGATTATAAATTAGTTAAATGACGCAATCCAGCAGCGCCGCAGTGAACACAAACATTCCCAAATTGATTGTTTTAGGCTGCATTACAATCGCAAGTGTCCCTAAGCTGTAAGCTCCCTACACACTGCACAGGGTACAGAATCCCAAGGGCACTTCATAGGGAACTCGGTCACTACTCACACTACCGTGCCCGGGCACGGTTCGCTGGAAAAGCCCGGTTCGTTTGGCAAGTGTGATTGCGCTGAACCGT
>JAOVVH010000034.1:10879206-10895937 GCA_028566435.1 Scorpiodoras heckelii | reverse complement strand
TTTATGTCAATTATCTAAAACATGTGAAGGAAGCTTAATGAATGTTTCAAATGTCTTTTCCCTTTAATTTACAAATGGCACCCAAATCCTTGAACCACCCCCCTGATCTGATGAGCATTTTGTGCCAGTTTAAGCAAATAGTAAGAATTGTTTGATTTTCATGCAAATTAATTTTGATGTATTTTAGTGACAGGGCAAGTCAATGTATGTAGCTTGGCAAGGATTGTTAACAGTATATTCAAAAACATATGTATTACTGCATCTTTCTAATTCTGTTCTGAATGAATATATATGAATAGGAGCCAGTAGCTTTAACAGTCGTGATCCGTAATATTATCGATATTTTGTCTGAAGGCTGGGCTAGAGTGTAAAGTCCAATACCTATGTGAGTTGTCACTCCACATACCACATTTGTTAACATTACACATATTTTACAGTAATCTTTAAAATCTTTGATAGGTTTTTGCTTTAATATTCAATTCTCATCAACACTACCCACTATCTTGCTTCGTGGGTCAACCCATTGCCTCTATTTTTCTCATTTTCAATGCCTGTCACGGAAACACTTCCTTCAGAAACTAGATGCTTGTCGGCTTAACACTCTTATCAAAGACTGCTGCATATAGTAACCTGTATTTACGAGGTGTTGAGATTTATGAGGGTGTGTGTTTATTGCAGAAGCCTTCCCAGAACTTCAAGCCCAGAACTTCAGGATCGTGTGTGTGTAGAAACAGCTGTACATAACCACTCCGCTGTACGTTATTGCTTTCTCATGCTTTAACGTAAATGAGTTAACGTAATCATGGATTACATTTGTGAGGAAGAAGCACATATCAGCATCAAGAATGCAAATCTTCCAAATTTATCCTGATCCCAAACCTGCTCTCTTTTTCTTTCCCTCTCTTTCCTTCACTGCCACTTTGATTGGGTGATATTTTTATAAATCTAGGTCCAGAGGCCACCTGGGGAAAACAGCACCAAATTCAGGCCATGAAACAAACCCAGGCCAAGTACAAAGGATGTCAGTAACATATTACCATCCCATAGCTGTTCAACAGTGAATAAGCAAGGAATAGAAGCAAGACATTATTCTATATATATTCTATCAAATATTACTTTAGTGGAAACCAATCTGGATATCAGTGCAGCTTGACAGGCGTAAAGTTGGATTCTTCCAAATAACAACATGGTAAGAGGTGCATTGGCTTGTTCTTGCTTCTCTAATGTATTTGGCTTGGTTTTATTTTTAACGTGGAATGTGTCTTGAGCTTATGTAACCAAAATATATATTTGTTTAATAAAGGCATGCTTCCAAAATAACAGTTTGGGTGTCACGGTTATAGGGCACCAACTAAATAGCATGATCCTAAATCCTAAAAGATTGTGAAAGTTTCTGATCTGAGATCAGTGTTGCGAAGCGTGAGATTGCATTTCAGACTACAGGAACTGAATTAGAGTGTAAAGTCTGTATGTGGAGCAGATTATGTTTCATCTGTGCATGGTGAAAGAATGAAGAGTCAGGATTCGGTGATGAATTAAACACTTTTCATTAAGGGGTTGACCATTCACCTCTTATATATTATCAATATAAAGGTGAAAAGTTGGTTTTGCATCACCACTCAGGTGCTGTGTGGTTTTTTTTAATGTTTAAACCCAAAGCTGGCATGTTTCTAAGGCGTGCTGACTGACAGGGGATCAGTAGAGATAATCTACTCTCAATATGTAGCGGCTGTAAAACGCCATCTGTTCAAGGATTCACTCTCTCACACATACTTAAGGTTCCCTGCAATCCATGAGCCGTGGAAAGGCTAACTAACAGATGCTTCAGCTACACCAAGATTTATGGATCACTTATATATCATGTTTTTGTGAAAACAATTACTGTCCTAAATTGCATTAGTAGTTTTGCTCTGGAGCTATGAAGAAGTCTATCTCAGAAGAACTCGGGTGTCTTGAACAGAGCCCTGACCTCAACCCCATTGAACACCTCTGGGATGAACTAGACCACCGACTACACCCCAGACCTCCTCATCTGACATCAGTGCCTGACCTCACTAATGCTCTTGTGGTTGAATGGGCAAAACTCCCCACAGCCACACCCAGAAGAGTGAAGATTATTATAACAGTAAAGAAATGGGTACATATGGATGTGATGGTCAGGTGTCCACATACTTTTGGCCACATCGTATGTATAACTTGTAAAATTTAAACTCATGGTGGAAAATGCTTTCGTCAGTTTTGGGGGCGTTAACTGAAACGATAACTGATTGTATTGAGGGGCAAAAAGATTTCCTGTTTTCTGCCCCCATAGCTGTACAGTGTTTGGCTATATAGTTAATGTTTTATAAATGACTATAAGTCCCCAGAGCATTTGAAGAAAAGGGCATGGCTTGATGTAGATACTTACTGTAAAGTCTTTGTTTAAAACTGACTTCCATACATTTTTAGCTACAATAACCTCATAGCTCCACTAAAAATCTAAAAAAGGTTATGTCAGACAGCAGCTAAAGTGCACTTCCAACATCTCCACAACTTCTAAATCCCCTTGTCTCCTCTCGCCAACCATGACCTAAATGTGTATCAGAAAGACAAAAGATCTCCCATGTCAGTTCTGCTATGGCAGAGTGGCTCAAGACAAGATGCACTTATTTCACTTGACAGTCCCAATCTCAAGAGGCCCCTTTGGGAGCCAAACATTTCACAAATAACCCACATATAATGGCACAGCCTTCTCGGTGACTGTACAGTCCTGAATGTGAGCCTGTTTTACTGCTTTGCTTCACAGAAAAAAATAGAAACGTCGAAGAATACACTTATTAAAGGGCTACATTTACCACTTTTGTGGTTTTATGTCAGAATTTACAGAACAGGCTTTTACAAAAGTATGACCTCTTTAAAAAGCTAGAAGTGATAACCATTAAAAAAAAAACACTGAAGGAAAATTTGTCTCCCTTAAAAGTCTAAATTCCATGCAGATAACAAACACTACATGATGTTAAGGTATCAAAGTGTTAAATTTGCAATATGGACATTATTAGAAAAGAGACATTTGTGCGGTTGAGTGTTCTACATTTTCCGAAACTTTTCCTTCTAGAATTCTTCATAGTCCATAAGTTCAGGTCACTGTCTATGTGGAGTTTCTGTGGATGTTCTCCACATCTGTGTGGGTTTTCTCTGGGTTCTCCGGTTTCCTTCCGCCTCCCCAAAACATGCCGGTAGGTGGACTGACTATGATTTAGCTCCGCATGGTGTCCTGTGATGGATTGGCGACCTATTCAGAGTGTATCCCACCTGGTCACATGGCCAGTGTTCCCAGAATAGGCTGTAAGATGGATGGATGAGAGAATTAATGATGCCATTTGGACATAGAACCGTTGACGGCTTTCAGAACAAACTGAAATTCTGTTTAGGGTGAACCTTTATGCAGTCAAAGATACAGTGTCATTGGATACAGTGTCAAGTGAGTAAGTCAGTGAGTCAGTGAGTGACTCAGTGAGTGAGCGAGTGAGTCAGTGAATGAGTGAGTGAGTCAGTGAGTGACTGAGTGAGTCAGTTAGTGAGTGACTCAGTGAGTGAGTGAGTGAGCGAGTGAGTCAGTGAATGAGTGAGTGAGTGAGTGAGTGAGCAAGTGAGTGAGTGAGTCAGTGAATGAGTGAGTGAGTCAGTGAGGGAGTCAGTGAGTGAGTGAGTAAGTCAGTCAGTGAGTGAGTGAGTGAGTGAGCCAGTGAGTGAGAGAGTGAGTGAGTCAGTGAATCAGTGAGTGAGTGAGTGACCGAGTGAATGAGTCAGTGAGTCATTGAGTGAGTGAGTGAGTGAGAGAGTGAGTCAGTGACCGAGTGAATGAGTCAGTGAGTGAGTGAGTGAGTGAGTCAGTGAGTGAGTGAGTGAGTGAGTGACCGAGTGAATGAGTCAGTGAGTGAGTCAGTGAGTGAGTGAGTGAGTCAGTCAGTGAGTGAGTGAGTGAGTGACTGAGTGCATGAGTCAGTGAGTCAGTGAGTGAGTGAGTCAGTAGTGAGTGAGTGAGTCAGTGAGTGAGTCAGTGAGTGAGTGAGTGAGTGAGTGAGTCAGTAGTGAGTGAGTCAGTCAGTCAGTGAGTCAGTGAGTGAGTGAGTGAGTGAGCCAGTGAGTGAGAGAGTGAGTGAGTTAGTGAATCAGTGAGTGAGTGAGTGACCGAGTGAATGAGTCAGTGAGTCAGTGAGTCATTGAGTGAGTGAGTGAGAGAGTGAGTGTGTCAGTGACCGAGTGAATGAGTCAGTGAATGAGGGAGTCAGTCAGTGAGTGAGTGAGTGAGTGAGTGACCGAGTGAATGAGTCAGTGAGTGAGTGAGTCAGTGAGTCAGTCAGTGAGTGAGTGAGTGAGTGACCAAGTGCATGAGTCAGTGAGTGAGTGAGTGAGTGAGTGAGTCAGTGAGTGAGTGAGTGAGTGAGTCAGTGAGTGAGTGAGTAAATGAGTGAGTTACAAGACAGCGCCAAGAGGGGCTTTATATCTATATACAGTCAAGGCACAATCAAATGTATTAAACAATTATATTTAAAATCGGACTTTTTCAAACCATTTCAGCTCTTTTCAGCAAAATTAAATTCATGTCACCTGTTGCTTTAAGAAAATCTCACTACAGTCCTCTACCACTAATAGTGTATCACAGTGTATCAGACATGTCAGTGGCGCTAGTAGGCAAATTTAGGAATCATTTCCCACGGCTTACCCGGGAACCTTTTTCCCCCTCGCGCGTCGCCGCCTTCCTACGTGCACACGCTCGCACGCTCCCGTTAAACCCCCTGAGCGGGAGCGCGCACTCGAGGATAAGGTCGGTTTGGGAGGCGCGCTGCTCACAGTGAAGGCTGCAGGCGGAGAGGCGCTGAAGGGCGGGGACAAGTTTGGGTCTGGTCGCGTCTCAGTGTGGATCATTTGGTCAGGTCCTAATCTGCTGATATGCATGAGTTATGGTGAGTTTGATCGAGTTTAACTGTCACCGTGCGTGTGTGTGTGTGTGTGTGTGTGTGTGTGAGAGAGAGAGAGAGAGAGAGAGAGAGATATAAAGTGCTGTCGGTATCGATTTCCTGTGAATCGTTATCAGGATTAAGACACCGGAGTCACACCGGTTTTAATACAGGCTCGAACCGTGGACTAGTTCTGCTGTTTAGACTCTCCGGTGAGATCTGTTTTTGGGCAGTAATATGGCAAAATATTAGTGTGAAAAAGTTTTGTTTGTAGGTGTTTTGACTGATAAAGCATAAATAAAAATTATAATAATGTAAATAAAAGTAAATATTTACAAAATCATGAAATTAACCATTTCATAGCTCTAAAATAATGTACTCTAATGAGAAAGTATTAATCAGATTGCTGAAGTTGAAGAGCTAATACTTGTTACAAGTTAAATGTTACAAGTTAAATGTTACGAGTTAAATAAATTAACCTTAAGTGATGTGTCTAAAAATGTCTTTCTTCTCTTTAGGTAGCAGAACCTCAGTGCAACGTGGTCTTGTTGAAGAAGCCCCTGCAACTAGAAACCACACCAGTCCGTTTTTAAACCTGTGTACATCATGCCAGCGAAAAAGCTCATGAAAACGACAGGGTGATTTTTAGCTCGTGTCATTTTATCCGTTTATGTCTTTGGCCCATTTGCACCACTTGATTTGCACAGTTTAAAAATGATCAGAAGTGAACCTAAAAGTGAGCGAGTGCTAAGGAGTGCCTCTCCTCACCGAAATGCATACAAATCTGACTTCCAGTCCATCAAATGCTCCTTCGAGGGCCCGTCCATCCTTTACTCCTTTGGAAGTAGCGAGTCACGCGGCAGACCATCAGGGACCCGGGTGAACGAAATCAAAAACATCTTTCTTCAAATGGACACCCAACAACCACAGGACAGCACAAACCAAACCAGACCTGGAGCAGCTAAACTGCAACGAAGCCCCACCTCGTACCGGTCTAGCATAGGAAGTGCCTCCAGCATGGAATCCGGGACCTCGGAAGTGGTACGAAAATCAGAGGACATCTCGTTTGACAAAGTGGCATTGGCGGAGAAGTTCTCTGAAACCAGAAAGCTCTTTGAGAGTGGACTACCAACAGACCGAAGCACGCCTGGTAGATCCGTAAGCCGATCGTCTGTGCGTAGCGTTTCAGAGGAAGGAAGGTGTGTGAAGAAACTGACGGAAAAGACAGACCAAATTCAGATAATAGGAGAGCAACCAAAGAAAGACAAGGACAGAGGAAGAACTGAGCGTGAGACACCACCACACAAGTCTGCGGTGATGATGAAGAATGCAGGTCCTATATCCAGGAGACTGGAGAGCTTCATGTTAGACAGTGACAGTGAGTCGTTGTCCGGCCCGTCTGTCTCAACTCGGTCGCAAAGTCCAAGTAGTCATTCCCAACCACCATCGTCCCCGAACAGTGAGCATTCAGATCCACCTTTATCACCAGATCGTGACGATTCTCCCACATCCTACTCTCTATGGCCTGAAAGCCTTTCTGGCCAGGCAGATGCAAACTTAACCTTACAATGTGAGTCCCAGTATTCGCCTACACCAGTGAATGGAGTCTGCACAGAAGAAAGCCCTCACTGGAGTGGCCTTGAGCATGTTAATGAAACTTCAGTTTCTGTTGTCTCAACAGAACCAACCATTTTTAAAAGCGAGAAGCGTCATCGTTTGTCTCTGAGCAGTGGTTCTGGCAGTCCTTCACGAGATACAAATGAATGTTTGGAGCTGAATGCCACCAAAACTAAGCAACACCAGGGGGAGTTTGGCACACCTGGTCTGTCTACGGTCCGAGCCGAGTTAGTGGTGGTCCATAATGAATCATCAGAGGGTGAGAGCAATGAGGAAGACCGCGTCGTGGACAACGTTTTTGAGGAAGTCAAGAACGAGCAACCTCCCACAACCTCCCATCTTTCTTCAAAGAAGGAGCTCGTAGACGGCAAGGATGTCCAACTGATACATCATGAAGAGAAATCAGGGTGGGAATTTAGGATAGGGGAGGAGAAATGGAAGGAGGGCATGGACAGAACAATGGTTGTAGGAGACAAGGATCAGGAAAGGCAGGAAAACTTGGCTGAGGGTAAAAGTATGCACAAAGAGGAGCAGAAGGAGGAAGAGCAGGACGAGAAGGTGAAAGAGGTACAAGACAAGGGTGAGCAAGTGCAAGAGGAACTATGTCCACATGGTGAGATGAAAGCTGAACAGAAAGTAAAGGAAGAGGAGGAAAGCGCCATGCAGAATGAGGAATCCAAGGAGAACGGGGAAGAAGATGATGATGTGGTTAAAGAGGCTTTAGAGGAAGAGGATGACGAACATGATGTTGAAGAAGTGACTGTAGAAGAAAGGCAACAGCAAGTGAACGAGGACTCTGCTGGGAAGAGACCTTTGATATGTGGGATTGAGAATGCTGCTTTTGTGGATGACCGGGAAAGTAAGTCGGACTATCAGCACAAAGAACATCACACTGAACCAGACTATGACCAGTTCCAGGAATATGAGGAGCTTCCAGGACTCTCTGATGATGAAGACCTCAGCCCAAGAAGGACGGTCAGATTTTCCACTGCTCCCATCAAGGTATGGCTAAACTAACTTTGTGTTTTCATGCCTGTAAAAGCACTACTTGGTAAGCTGAATGTACGTGTACTGCAGTTCATGCTAAGCAGGCGTTTTGTGGAAAACCTAAACAATTGAATGTCATGTCTTACTAGCATTAACCCAAACTCTTGGACAACATTTTCCAAAAATCTGCTTGTCCGTATTGCTCAGTCCCACACTTTGTTTAATTGGAAAATTTTCTTTGTGTGTTTTACCTGTGTCTATCCTTCCTCTACATTTTTATGCAAGATCTTGCATGCTGGCAAAAGTGTTTTGAGTATCTACATGTTGTGCAATAGAGGCAACCAAAGAGCAGGTTTGCGTTTTCCTCATATGCTCTCAGGAGTACCGCGTAAGCGGGAAGGTCTGATTCTGGATCAGTAAATAGTCCACTCAGCTGTGAAGAAACAATCTGGTTTTTGAACGAAAGTCCTGTCTGAGCTTGCATGTCATTTTTTCTGCCTCTGACAGTTAACATGGAAAGAGAAAGGTGGAGGTAGAAAGAGAAATAGCCTCAGGTATTGCTTATTTCTGTTTGCCAAGCTCTTAGCTTCACATGGAATAAGGGTTGGAATTGGCTAGAGCTGTTTCCCAGGTGGTAACCAAATGGTCAGTGAAGCTTAATTCCATCTGTTTTGTTCGTGAGAGCTCTGAGAGTGTCGAAACCTAAAAGGTCTCGGAGCAGTAATGCTGATTTGATTTGTGATTGGGTGAGACCTCAAAAAGTGATCCTCCGTTGATATGTTTTGTGATTAAGTTCCTTGAACCTTTGTTTAAATGATATAAGATTCAAAACTGTTTCAGATGACTTTATTAGTAAGAGCGGTCATGTTCACCAACAGTTTTGCCATGCCATCTGATCGTACATTTTTGTTACTTTAAATTTACTTTGAAAGTTAATACTTGGTGGGTCCCTCAGAGGATCCTGGAGGGAACGTTGCACAGTCCTCACGCTGATGTTTGTTGAGGCTCCAGCATTGAATCCTGATGTTACGTGAGACAGTGTTACACGCCTATCACGTGAAACGATTTCTTGCCAGCCGACGCCGGTCACGTTCACCCGGAGTCTTTTTACGGTCGCGCCGCTGTCGTAAGTTCGAGGTTTTGCCGGAATTCGTGTAGTCACGGTTCACCCTTGATATGCTCGTACATGAAAATCCAAACTTTGCTTCTACGTCTGAAATGCTCCGACCCATCTCACGATCTCTAACTATTAACCCACGTTGAAAATTGCGATAACTTGCCCTTCTGACAGCAGAAACACCTCTAGAATTTTCCACAGATGTCTGTTACTTTATATATTCACTGACTGGTGCAACCAATGACCCCATTCCAACCATCGTTTTTTTCTCGTACTCCTACTTAAGTGTAAATCATACCGTTGGTGGTAGTGGTTGGAAACTCAACACATAGGTCTACTGTGACTTCCAAGATGGGATCAGATGTGTTGGGAGTAGAGATAAATCTAAGGCTACTGATAGTTTCATCCTACTGGACAGTTTCATTCTGGGCTCATGTCTCACTGCATCCGACAGCCCTTGAATTTATCCCAAACGTCCAACCCCCATTATTCTTTCCTTACGCTTCGTCCGGCTAAACCTCCTAACTTCTCCCGCAAAGAATTACAGGATTACAGTTTCAGACTTCTCACTTCCAAGTGATGTTGAGCGAAGCTTTAGATGTAAGCCGTGAAAACTTCGAATTGTTCATGCGAATGCTTTCCCAGCACTTGCGTTGCGAAACCCTGGTCTAAAATACAGTCCTAAAGAGCCACAACACCATTCCACCTCATTTACTTCACCATTCTACCTCGTTTAACACATCTGTGACTCAACGGCTCAGCAATTACCAAGGGGTTTAAGGGCAAAACACTCATTTCTGCAGCATTCTTCGTCTTCAGGACTCAACTTCGGGCGTCTAAACAGTCATATTCCCGTAGGGCTGTTCAGAAATATTTGCGCTTGTTGAATAGGTTTACACCGTCTTGCTTCCCATCAGCTTCTGTTAAGTAGTCTAGCAACAGGTTTTGCCTTGGGTTTAATTGCTCACGCTCTAGATGCTGACGCTCAGTCCTTTTTTTATGATGTGTATATTTCCCAGTCTCCATTGATTATGTTTGTACGTTTTTGAAGGTCATTCAGACGTCCAGATGCTGAAACAAGGACATCCTGGATTAGTTGGCATCACACAGGAAGTGTATTGTCTAAAGGTCACGTGACTCTGTTGGACTCCTAGAAAGTGGAATAGTTGAAAGGCACAGATCCTGTTTAGGAAAGAAAGACCCCTCTGTGTGTGTGTGTGTGTGTGTGTGTGTGTGTGTGTCAGAGAGAGAGAGAGAGAGAGAGAGAGAGAGTGTGTTAGTGTGTGTAGAGTGCTGGAATGATAGTCTGTCTGTTTTCTATGTTAATGCACATTCAGTATAGTATGTGACTGTGTGTTAAGTGTTAACTGGTTATAACTAATGTTACTTTTACATACAAAAGGTGTTTTAGGAACAAAAAAGGGGGTCAGTCTTTTCTTTAGCACCTTTATATTTTTGTAATTAACACATTTCTGTAATACTTTGCCCTTTTCTTTCTCCAGTGGATTTAGTGCTTTTAGATTTCCTTCCTCTATTTAAAGTGAAGTGAAGTATTGACCTACTGTGTTTGCACACAGAGGAATTTGTCCTCCGCATTTAACCCATCCGTGCAGTGAAACACGCACATTTTACACACATTGGTGAGGTGAGCACACACTCATATTTGGAGTATGTATTACAGCAGACGTCTAGCATTTCGACTCATCGTCTGTTTCTCTCATGTCCATTGCCACTTCTTATTCACGAGTAGTTTGTAAATGATCATTGTCCTCTGCTGTGGATCAGTGCTAGTCAGACTAGATCAGCACTTTGGATGTATGTTGAACTTCTTGTCTTGAATGACAGACCGGAGGCTTTTTTTATCTTCAGCTAAAAACAGGTTTCTCCGATGCCCTCGTAACTATTCTGTATACGTAAACAGTTTTTTTCCCCTCTCCCTTGCTCGTTGTTCTTACAGAACCAGTTAAGTCAAATATTCCCAGAGAAATCCCTACCTCAAGATTCTGTATTGTAATGATTACATAAGCAACCAAACCCAAACACGCGCACAGAGCGAGAAGTCAAGACGTCTGGCACTAGCAGGTGGGGCTGAATCGAGCTGCTGTGGTGCAGGAGAGATTTCACCCTCGACTTGTCCCACATCGACTCTTGCTATGCTTATTCGCAGGCTGAATCTGAAGCCTGAGACACTTCAGCTCCTTCCGGAAAAAAAAAAACAAAAAACAGAAACACAGTGGAAGCCGGGCCTAATGTGTGACCTGATTTCTGCTTTCACTCCCTTGCTTTCTCACTCTCGTTTAGCCGTGCCGTTATAAATCTCATCCTCGCACGTCTCTAAGAATAAACTGTGCTCCGTGTTTGGGAAAAGAGACGTGCAGAGGGAAGGAGAAACTCCTCTGTTCATAACCGCCGAAGACATTGTTCAAAGGTGCACGGTTACTCCATGACAACAGGAAGGACTTGAAGAAAAGATTAACTGAAAATTTGATCCACAATACAGAAAAAAGTGCAGATTGTGAGCTTACGTACTGTAGTTTGGTTCTGTTTGGAAAAAAGTGCTGGTTTGAGATAAGGGGTGTTGCTGTGTGATAATCCAGCTGTCAAAACTAGTATAATCTAGATGTACCACATAGCTATCGTGTGGGATATGATCACTGCATAAAATGAGAGAAAGAGCAAGAATGAAGTGAAATGAGCATAGCGAACTGAAACGTGCCAGTTGCAGCTCCCCCTATGGATGACATTTCACGAGATTTTGAGTAGTTTGAGCCTTCACATCACATGATATTAGGTATTTCTAAAAAAAAAAAAAAAAAGAAGGAGGTCAAATTTGGACTTGGGTTCCCGGTAGTACAGACTTGGTAAGTTTAACTCACGGGTACAAACTCCCGAGGATGAAAGGAGGCTATACGGTCATTCTGCGATTGGAACAGCAGCGTACGTGACGTACTTGAAGTCACCTGCTAGTGAGAACGAAAACATCAGGGCAGATTTTCACGTAGCCCCTTTCTTGATAAATGAACCACATAATAACGACATTCTCACCTAGAAAAATCAAATAACTTCATTTCATAACACAGCTACACTACTATTTCAAAGTTCTCTCCTCCTCCGTCGTGCTGAGCTTGGTCTGAAATGCAGTCTGGGATATCTGACTGTCCCAGGTCCACACAAGTCACGTCCTGATGCATCCTTGATAATACGAGCGGAGCAAGAACACATCTGGGTATTTAAACTGTACTTGGCTAGATGCAGACTTCTGAATGGAGCGGTATTCGGGCTGCGACTGAAGACATTTCTCAAGTACACAAGAACACAAGTACAGACAAGAGCGCAGATTGAGAGTCAGCGATTGGCTCATGAAGTACTAGGTTTTTGGGGCTTTGAGGCTACCAAACTTCAGGGGGCGCTAACATAAAGGGCAACACAAACCCTATATTCCGTATCACTCTACAACCAGACCAAGTGTCATGTGGATTGGTGAACTCTAAGAATATGATATCATGGATGGAAAATTGTTGAAGAACAGAAGAAGAAATAATTCTTTAAAATCAAATACAAATTAAAATCAAAACTTTTACAAAGAAATGACAATTTTGACTACGGATATTAAATAGTACAATAGTACAAAATGTAATGTTTCAGGTTTTTAAATGTACGCTGACTATTCCTGTTCATGGCTGTGGGGCCACTGTGTTATCTTATGCTTTCCTGTAGTGTTGGAATATGGATTATGCACAGCAAGGCAATAAAACGTTCCTGAATTATCATACGAGACTAAGGAGAAAGAGATAAGGAGTGGCCTAGTTGTGCCATTCTAGACTGGCAGCTGATTTCTAGTTGATGTGTTTCTTTTATTAGTTGCTTGCAGGCCGAGTTTGCATGAGGATCACACACACACACACTCAGACACACACACACACGCGCTATCTGATCTGCTTTAGTCTGCCAAATTAAACATAGCTAGGCATGGAGCCGTTCACTGAAACATGCTATAGTATAAATATAATAAATTCCAAAGCTAAAGTTGGAATCGGGGTTTCATTTTTACTTGCCGTAAGAACTGTGTTTATCTGTGGCTGTCAGAGTGAGACCAGAGGAACCTGGGGGTTTGTAGTTATAGTATTGGAGACCACATCCCACCATTATCTAAAGTTTTTATGCTTTTAAATAATGTCAGCTTGGATTTGGTGGAAAAAAATTTTTTTTGGAATACTCCGGGTAAAGTAAATAAGCAATGGGTTATTTTTATCTGTCTGTCTGTTTTATAATCTGTACTAGAAGGGTCCATGATTGAACTCTCACTGTGTGTGTGTGTGTGTGTGTGTGTGTGTGTGTCTGTGTGCATGCTTGCTCTGCAGGTGTTCAGTACATATTCCAACAATGAGTACGATCGCAGGAACGAAGAGGTTGACCCCGTATCCGCATCGGCTGAGTACGAGCTGGAGAAGAGAGTGGAGAAAATGGACGTCTTCCCAGTGGAAATTCAGAAAGGTAAGCTATAAATGATCAAACACGTTGCTTTCATGTGACGAGTGACGAGCTGTGCTCGGTTTGGTCACTGGGGTATGTTTTAGGTATCAGGGGAAATTAGTTTTGTCAGACTCAGGGAAATCAGCTTCTCTGAAAAACGGGTGATAATCTGGAATTCCAGTTAGGGACGGGACCACAATTAGTTTTAAAGGTATGCATTTTATATATATTTTTTGTTATATATTTTGAAATACTTTTTACATCTCGACAGCAATGGATAAATCAAGTGCTCTGACACTCAAAAGAAAAAAAAAAACAGTTATCAGCGGCACTCGAAGGACTGTAATAAGCCTGACCGGTCATTTTATTCAGCCCGAATGGCCTACCTGCTTGTCTACATACCTAACGCTCTAGTGGGCCGAACGGTGATGGTGGGTAGCACTGTCGCCTCACGGCAAGAAGGTCCTGGGTTCGATCCCATGTGTCCACAGTCCAAAGACATGCAAGTTCGGTGAATTGGAGATGCACAATTACCCGTGACTGTGTTTGATATTGAACTTGTACTGATGAAACATGTGTATCGATGTTACCTTGTTCCTGTCATGGGTAGACATTGATGCTTATGTGATGTTAAATAAACCAATAAACCAACAAACCTATAAACTAAAACCTACACACTAGTGATGTACAGCTCAGAGTTTTTTAATAGCTGCACTCACCCTACCGGATTTGAGAGCCAACCCTCAAAAATATGCATTAATCAACGACTGGCCTACAAACCTCCAACTTTGCAATATTTCCCTAAGTTTTATATAACTTGCTCTGTCACTTTTTGACCCAATTGCCTGAACCTGCAATATTTTTCTAGTAAGCTTAACTGAAACCTCCCACTCCTCTCTGTCATGGACTCATCCTCCAGATGTTGATGGTAGGAGTGGGGCTTTTCAGTTGGATACTTTAAAAATCTAGCCTGCTCTTGCGGTTTTCTCCATAATTGTACACACTAGCTTTAAGTGGTAATAAAATTGATTTGAAAGAGTGAACCGCATTTTAACCCCTATTTGTACTGTGAATGAGATTTTCCTTTCAATAATCATTCTGAGATTGATATTTTCATCATTTTTTGAATCTTAGCACTAAGTATTTTTCCATAAGTGTGCTGTGGGGTTTTTTTTGTGCATATTGACTTATTTTTTGTATTATATATAATTTCCATTATAGATTTGTTATCTTTAGTTTTCTGAAACATATTTGTGCCCAGACCTGTATACTCTTCAGTGTTGAAATCCTGTGCATATTGGTTTGTTGGAGCAGGAGACGAAGGTCTGGGGATCAGTATAATAGGAATGGGTGTCGGAGCCGATCAAGGTCTGGAGAAACTCGGCATCTTCGTCAAAACCATCACCGAGAAAGGAGCGGCTCAACGCGATGGCCGGTACCCACCCCAAATCTTAAATCATTTCTATGCAGCCAGTTTCTAGTAATGTGTTACGGAAATATTGTGAGCCGGTTCTCACTAGCTGCTAATTCATGTACGTTTTTAAACATATCGATCATTTTGAGACTAAATGAAATGCTACGAGCGGCAGTTTTGAATGCTGTGTCTTTGCCAGTATTAAAGTTAACGATCAGATCGTGGAGGTGGATGGGATCAGCCTTGTAGGAGTTACCCAGCTGTTCGCTGCCACTGTACTGAAGGACACCAGAGGACTCGTGAAGTAAGAACCCGCACATAAACATGACTGCGTAATGCGTCAATCATTTACGTTGAGAAATTCAGGGCGAGGTCCATTTATCATCAGAATGTGAACCGAAGAGCTTCATTATTCAGCAGTGCCTTTTTAGTGTCTTAACTGTAGTGTCTGATTTTAGTGGTCAGAGATCACAGGGCGTGGTTGTGTTTGTTCAGTGATCGTGCACACTGAGACTGTAAGATCAGTTAATGATTGCTAAGGCTAGTGGCTTATCTGTTGTATGTCCCTTTACTGCTACCAGTAAAGGGATGTAGAACCAAGAGCACGTCAGGGTTACATAGATAGACTAAGCAAGATATTAAAAAGTCAGTGAAATAAATGCATTTCCACTTTAAATGTGCATGATATAACGTGTCCTGTGTGTCCAAATGCAGGTTTCTGATTGGTCGAGAAAAGCCAGGGGTTGAAAGTGAAGTAGCTCGATTAATCAGTGAAACTCTGGAGCAAGAAAAGAGCCCGCAGAAACCGCTCCAGCAAGATGATGACACTGAAGACCAGGAAGCAGAGAATGGAGAAAAACCTCAAGAAGTTCAGCCTGCAGAGCAAACAGCTCACATCCTGCAGCAACATGATCACGTCAAGCAAGAAGACCAGCTACTAGGCGGAGAAAAGAACCAGAGCGCCATGCAGGAGGTAAGAGCCAGGCAGGCAGTATTGATTGCGAGAGCAAGAAGCATCACTGTAAATTATGAGGTTTTAAAGTGAGCGTGTTTGACGGTGCATTTACTTTTGATATATATCTGATTGGTCTGCATTGTTGGGCGCCGTAATACAGGATGGAGAGACTCAAGAAAAAGGCAAGGAGGGGGAGAAAGAAGATGAAACGACCCTTGATTTGACTCAGGAAGTGTTTGCACACCTGAAGAATCAAGGCATTGTTATTTCAGAGGACATGAATTACACCGATCTGGACCAAAGATTCAAAGAGGTACGATGCAGGAAAATTGAATAAATGGATGCTGGCTGAGATTAAAGTCTTACTGTGACTTACATAAAGGTAGGTTTACTATCATTCAAATCAGAACAAGTTTTCTCATAAGCTTCAAAATGCCTAGCTTCAGCTAACTTCTGTAAACAAAATCACAGAATATACCTTCAAGGAATGTACTCTGCTAAAATGTACAATGTACACTTGTCGGAAAAGACAATATTAGGCCCAGTAACACTATTTTTTGCATAAATCAGCAGACTAAATCTGTTTAGGAAAAATGATGCTCTGATGTGCATTTCCAGCACTGGGCCATGTCTCTTTCCCTTCCATTACTTGTTAGTAACATTTGTCTTATGTCTTCAGTGCAAAGCAAAAATGCTAACTTTTCACACAAAACATGTTCTGGCTGAATTTGGCTTACAAATGATGTGCTTTTTATTTATTTATTTCCTGGCATTCCCTTGTCCAGTGCATGACTTCCAGCGTAACTTTTATCAGATACTCTGTAAGCCTAATCAATGTCTTTTATAGCTCCAAATAAAGCACAACACAACACTAGCGGAGGTGCTGCAGATGGAGGAAAAGGTAAGCAGAGTCTTCCATGCCCTCTGAGTTCATCTATAACTGCAAAACAGTGTCTATACTGTACGCGTTTCCGTAGCTGCGAGTGTGCGAAGCTGACCGCTTAGCCTGGGAGGCTCAAAATGCGTCTCTGGAGCAGAGCGTAAACGAGAGCAGAGAGAGAATAGAGAAGTTGGAGAAATACTGGCTCGATGCTCAGTCGCTCTGCAAGACCATCAACCTGAGACTCAGCGAGGCCCAGAGCCAGCACGAGTCACTGAAGGTCAAATATGACAAAACCAACACCCTACTACAAGAGTACAAGGACCGGTAAGACATGTATATATGTAC
>JAOVVH010000034.1:10635126-10646610 GCA_028566435.1 Scorpiodoras heckelii | reverse complement strand
TGTACCCTGTGCAGTGTGTAGGGAGCAGGGATACAGATTAGGGACACTTGTGATTGGAATGCAGCCTAAAACGAGTAGCATGACGGTCAATTTGGGATGTTTGTGTTCACTGTGGCGCCGCTGGATTGCGTCACTTAACTACTTTATAATCTGCGTTAAAATTTGTAGTGGCGTTAATTTTTAAAATCGCAATTAATTCTTTAACACGTTAACACGTTTGTTAACGCATTAATTTGATGGAACTACTTTAAACTGTTATAATGAGCGTGTTATATGATGAACGTGGTTTTCATTATTGTTACAGAAGAGAGCGTACTCTGCACACCCACATCTCGCGAGACCTACGAGAGGGTTTCTCACACCATCCCCACACTTCCTCCAGGCTTCCCTGCACCACTGCTCTTTCCTGAGGGCCTGTCTTCCATAGAAACTCTCCTCACTAACATCCAGGTAAGTCCTGTTCCCAGAAAACACCTGGACAAGCAGTGCTAAGAAAAACAGGTGAAACTGTCTTTCTCTTTATTGTTTATAGTTTATTGTTTAGCATGTTCAGCTCAAAAATGAGGGTTTTACGGTTCTTTTCATGTGTTTCTTGAATAAATAAACTGAGCACTGTTGAAACACTTACATTAACTGAATAATTTATATAATTATTAGAATTAAACTTCAGCATGAATATGGATAAAAAACTAACTCTAGAAATTTTTAATCCATTATTCAGTACATAAGGTATGTGATAAACATTATACATATGGTGTTCGGTTTGTGAAACTAAAACATTAAATAAATTAATATTTAGGAACTTTTGTTGACAGAAAGATAATGCATTTGTAAATTATAATTTATATGTTAATGATTATTATAAAGGCATGAAATTTATTTATGTTATTTATTTGTTTATTTATTGTGCTAAAAATATATTTTTAAAAAAGAACTTTAATATTCTGCATATGTTTGTGTGTGTGTTTGTGTATTCAGGGTCTCCTGAAGGTGGCTATAGATAACGCCCGGGCGCAGGAGAAGCAGGTCCAGCTAGAGAAGACGGAGCTGAAGATGGAGCTTTATCGGGAGAGGGAACTCCGTGAGACATTGGAGAGACAGCTTTGCGTGGAGCAGAAAAACCGAGGTCATTGTTTTACCCCAAATCTCATCTGGGATCAGGTTAAACTTGGCCTGACATTAGGAAATTTGGCACATTTTGTACAAATCCTGATGAAAGTCAGTTATGGTTAGGTGTGGAGTTAGCTATGAAATCAAAACAAGGAATTAATGAGAGCAGGTTGGTTTGAACATCCCACATCCCCACAGTGGGACAGAGTAACTGATCTCACACTAGCGTTAAGTAACAGTCCTTAGATTCGTAGATGCACCATGGTTCTCTCTTGAAAATTTCTGCATTATGTTTAAATAATTTTGTGGCACATACAGTATCTATCCAACAACTTGATTCAAGTGTGACATGCACTGTCTGAGGCTTGGATTTCTTTGCACTCAGACAAATGGGTGACACATTAAAGGAAAAACCGTGTATCCTTTCAGGAGTGTTTATTTATTTTGCTGGCATGGTTTGCCTCCACTTCCCTTAAAATGAAGCATCACTGCAACTCAGTACAACATTCTTCTGACTGATCACTTGTATCCTATATCCTGATGGGAGTGGTCTTATCCAGGATGGCTCCGCCCCCATCCACAAGGCTCTCTGAATGGTTTGATGAGTATGAAAATGATGTAACTCATATGCTGTGGCTTTTGCATTCATCAGATCTCAACCCAGTTGAACGCCTATAAGAGATTTCAGGCAGGTGTGTTTGATTGCATTCTCCGCTACCATCATCAAAACACCAAATAAGGGAATATCATCTGGAGGAATGGTGCTCCAACTTTCCAGTAGAGTTCCAGAGATGTGTAGAATCAATGCCAAGGTGCAGTGAAGCTCTTCTTGCAGCATATGGTGGCACAACACCTTACTAACCAACTCATGTTGGTTTTTCCTTTAATTGTCACCCGTTTGTATATCTGATTCCTTGAAATTGAGGTGTCAAAGTCTGTTACAGTGAAAAAAAAATCTATTTTGACCACACCTAGATTCATCTTTTTTGGCTTTTGGTTTTCCAGAATTCAGTCCATAGTGACATCAGTTTTTGATGCATTTGTTATTTGAAATATGTTAACATTACCAATCATTTTTTGATTTTGAACACATTTGACTATTATTGTAAATGATAGAAATGATAGATGTTTTAAAAGGTTATTGAAATCAACAATCAAGATGCATTAAGGTACATAAAGGCCTGAAATTCCTGAACAGAGATCATATAGTAACGTGAGCTACCTAGAGATTCCCACTGCTAGTGATGCTGGATAGCAGCTGATCCCACATTAGCAGACTTACACCAAGGACTGTGTAGTCATGTGAAGTATATAGTGATTAAAGAGAAGACTGGTACTTAGTTATGTATAGAGGGCACAAATCAAGCATGTAGCTCATTAGTTAAGGGTCCAACAGTGGCTCTTGGGGATTTGAACTTATAACCTTGCGATCACTGGTTTAGAGTCTTAACCACTGAGCTATCAATCCTGAAAATGTGATTAATTATATAAGGTATTTCTCTCTCTTCTCTAGAAGAGATGAAGTAGCTTTTATTATAACAGGTTTTACATCCAGCAGCTGTTCTGAGATCAGCCTAGGTGTTTTGTAAAGGAGAAGTCAAAAGACCTTTTAAGTATATGATTTGATATTAGTATGGAAAAATGCCTTACTAAATATCTGTTTAGTAAAACAAGCTAATTAGCAAATCTGCTTTATGTTACATCACTTTTAGAAATAATTATGTTAACAGGTTAGTAGCATAGTTTCAGAAGAAATGAACAGTATAACCGAAGGGAAATAGTCTAAACAAGTTTGGGGTTAAAAGTTTGCTTCTTGAGCTACAAAGCTAGAGAGAAATGGATGCTTTTAGCTACCATCATTTTATCATCATACAAATGTGCAAGACTAAATCAACACACTCTTTTATGCATAAAAAATCTTTATAATTTAATGGTGCATTTAAGGTACATACACATAAAAACGAAGCAGAGAGAACAAATATCAAATTCATTTTCATCCAAATCACTTCAATATTTCCATCTTTAAACTTTTGATGCCTTAAGAGATGGTCATAAAGCGTCTAAATCACAGTGACAGGAAAACATGCGGAGTTAATTAATGTTGTTTAATTACGAGGCCCTTCGTCATTTGTTTTAATATCGCCCACACTATGATCGAGTCGACAGAAATAAACTGTAGGTTCAGCATTTTCCTTTAGATTTACTTACACACACACACACACACATATATACACCTAGGCAGATATGTGCATGCATAAACAAAGGCACAAATTAGAAGCACATAACCACAGAGCACTCATATTCACAAGGAATATGGTCTTTGTAATTACATATACTCACAATAAAATTTGTATTAATGATTGATTTTGTCTGTAAACTGAAATGCCGTGTTAATATTCACCCACAGCAGATATGATAAACATAACGAATGCTACATGTACATAATACATCACATTAGCATTAAGTGAGCTCTCCGTTGTAGAACTCCACTGTAGACTAATTTGCTCTTTTATCTCTTAACAGTGAATGAAGAAGGTGGAAATGTGAGGGCTGATTCCAGATCAGTTAATAAAGGGAAAAGAGGAAGCCTCAATGCCCCAGGGAGCATTAGAGCTAATGCAAAGAAGCCCATTTTCGCTGACTCGAATGTCTTAAGTCCATTATTACAAACAGAAGAAAATGAAGGCGGTCAGTTGAGAATTGAGCTCCATCGAACATTTAATACACGCATTGCGCTATATACCGAGTTGTTACTAAACTACATCTGAGCAGCAATTATGTGCAGAGCGTTTGCTCATTAAAATCATTTAGCTACAGTGTTACTTATTGCTGCTGTAGTATTTCCTACTTTAATTAGCTGTGTGTGGACTGCACTGGATCAGGGCTTTTCCTGCCATTGTGAACTGTAATGGTCCCTCTGCTTAGCACTAGTGGGCAAGTTTTATTAGGTCTTGAAGCTCTGATATTTCAATATCTGATATACCAAAATGTTCCATATTTGTTACAAGCAGTGCATATCTGTTGATATCACAAATCAAGTCATATTTTCTTTTTAATTTTGTATAGTTTTACAGAACAACCAGTAATAAAGTAAAACTTATTCTGGCATTGCAGTGCATCCCTACTTTCTATCACGTTACTTTGTATGGGTTTGTTTATGGCTGTTGTTATGGAACTCAAGTACAAAATAATCGAACCTTAGATAATACATGTTAACTCTAATAGCCACTCTTTGTAACCATGGTGAGCAGAAAAGCATCTTACAAAACAAGTCAAACCTTAAGGTAGATGGACTGCAACAACAGAAGACCACATCTGATTCGCACTAAAGCCTTCTGCTGTTGTAGTCCACCTGCTTCAATTTTTGTATTCTGCTATGCTTTTCTGCTCACCACTACTATAAAGAGTGGTTATTTGAGTTACCGTTGAGTTGTCTACCTGTCAGATTGAAGCAGTCTAGCCATTCTGCTCTGACCTCTTTTATGAACAAGACGTTTCCCTTCTGTAGAACTGCCTCGCCGGTTGTTGTGTGTTTTTTGCACCATTCTGAGTAAACTCTAGGACTGATGTATGTGAAAATCCCAGGAGATCAGCAGTTACATACCAAAATATTCAAACCAGCCTGTCTGGCACCAACAACCATGCCACGGTCAATGTTTCCCCGTACTGAACGTTAACTTCATGATTATATTCATTGTACTGCTGCCACGTGATTGGCTGATTGAATAATTGCATGGGTGAGCAGATGTAAAAGCATTCCTAGCGTCTAAACGTGTTTATTATGTACTGTATCACTGGCAAAGTGAACCATTTGTTAAGTTTGAATGTATTGACATTTGTTTTATTAATATTTTATCAGAATGTCATCCTAATCATAATGTGTAGCCGTCCTCTTAGCAAGCATGTTCTCCACCTGCGGTAGCCAACATTAGCAAGGAACCTAACAAGCTTTCTATGATTGAACATGAAATAAATTTTAGTTGTTGTTTTAAATAATATAGTAATGAAATGATCTTTTTATATGACATTTGGAACTGAAGTTAATGTCCTCCTGCTTGACTTGGCTGACTGTTGCCAGTTATTGATAACGTCAGCCTTTTATCACCTGGCTAATTCTCAATATGATGAATGGATTCTTTACACACCTTTTGATTGGACAGTGTAACTGCCGTATGTTAAATCAACAATTTCGCAACGCCCCTGAAATAAAGTGAGTTTAGTTATGATAAGTTTAGCTAGTTAGGTTAGCACACTTCTACACAGTTAGCTTTGTCAGATAAATCACTGTTTAATGTCGCTTTTGTCTAATGTTCATTTTAAAAAAGAAAGAATAAATATGCCAGGTTTGCATAGTTTTGTCATTGATAGAAGGAGAAGTTTGTTACTGTCATTACTGACGTTTTCTTTTTATCAGTGAGGAAATTTGCTAAACACTGAGGTAATTAGCTACCAACAGTAATTAAAATGGCCGACTCCCTCGAACCACATGCAGCTGTCATTGTGAAAGATAGAAGGAGAAGTTTGTAACTAGCATTACTAACATACTAACCCACAATTTAAGACTGAACTTTTTTTTATCTGTGAGGAAATTTGCTAATCCGCGAGGTGATTAGCTACAAACAATAAGCATATGCTAATTAAAATGGCCGGCAAACCACGCACAGCCCTTACGTAGCTATTACACTCTCAAAACTGTATATTGTAGCCTACTGTACTACAATAGACAGAGGGTGATTTTGAGAGTCTTTGAAGTACTAAAGTCTCTGAAGCCTGTCACTGTTCTCTTTTTCTCACACTTCCACATTTGTTCCTTTTCCAGCCCTGATCCAGAAGCGACTGAAGAAAGAGAAAAAGACAAAGCGGAAGCTCCAGGAAGCTCTGGAGTACGAGTCCAAGCGACGTGACCAGGCAGAGCAGACGCTACAGCAGACGACGACTAGTGAACGCGCTCACACTCCGAACGGTGAACAAACACACACCACACACTGCTGAGTTACACAGCTGGAACAATAACCTGCTGGAGGACTGGCTTCTGCTTAAACCTCCGACTACACACAGACACGCAGTGTTGAAAAATGCATGTCATTAGAGTGCTGATATATTGCAGAACTTTACAATTCTAGCACCTGGAGTATAAATCATGAGCTTTCTTCCTCCTGTATTGTTTGCTGCCGATCCATCATTCTGTATTGATTATAACCGCAATTACTCTTCTGTTGTTTATCCCTGCGTTCGACACACACTGAACACCCAGGGTTTCTTTTATTTTTATCTAAATGGTTTTTTCCAGAAGGTTTTTTTTCTTCTTCTCTTTGTGGAAAAAGGTTGTCGATTGTCGAAGAAGCATTTCAGCCAGAAAGGAATAAACCCAGACGTAGTCCACCAGCCAATACACGTTGGGTGTATGAATCTTGCTTTTTCAATTTGGTACTGAAGCTTTGACGCTAATGTTGTTAACAACTAGGAGAAGCTTGTTGCTATTGTCAGGTTAGCCTTGCCAAACTGCATGTCGAAATCATTACAAACACATCCCTTTATCCGTAATAAAATCCATGCCGAAACAGATTAAATATGTATTTATAGTGGAATGTTTGTGATGAGTTTATGATCAATTCTGGTACTGTACTTTTGTTATTCCTGTGAAAAGTGAGCAGTTGTTTGCTGTGCTGATGTCTAGCACAGTTACCATGGTAAGAAAAACCATGGTGAAAAATTAAACATAAGAGATATTGGTGTTAGCTCCTATAAAGAAAAGAGCTTCTTTTTTTCCTAACCGTTTTCCAGAGACTTGTAATGTCATATTAATGAGAAACTCAATAGGAAGACAGCAAACATTGGACTTGAAATTTAAGAATGCAGTGCGTCTATGTGATGCAGAGTTACAACTCTATTCGTAACCAGGTCGAGATCTGTGAAATGAAAATGCACGTTAGCATTGATCGTGATATTAGCATTAAAGTTGAAGCTGATCTGTTTGAGTGGAGTGTACAGATGAGGAGGTGAGAGCCAGACAGGCTAAAAAAACTAAACTGTGTCACTCTCTTTAGGTAGAGATGAAACAAGGGCTAAATCTCACTGGCACCAGTTTCAGCAGGTAGTCGAATGGCATTGTGGGTAATGCAGGAAGTAAAACTGGTAGCTTTAAAGAGCATGTGTGAATTATAAAAATGTGATTTTTTTTCCCCCTTTCACATTCAGTCATGCTGTGCTTTTCATCTTTATAAATAAACTTACATATAAATATATTCAATGATCAATGTTTCTTCAGAGCCTCCTGCTCCGGAAATGGAGACCGACCTGAGCAGGGACAGAACAGACGCAGACAGGACGATACCAGGTAACACTTTGAGAATCTGGGAATTGTAGTCTTTTTTTGCTTAGACTTTCTACAATTTCCTTTTCTAAGATTTTATAGAGGTGCTGTAGCACACAAATCACGCGCCGGGTGTCAGTGCACCCATCATATCAGTGGCCCTGATCGTAAGTCTCAGCAGTGTGACCAGAAATTGTGTCACGAAGCCTTTGTTCAAAGATTAAACATCTAAAGCATTGAGAAGGAAATTAAACTGAATGTCAGCAAAGCAAAAAAGAGAGACAGAGGGGGGGAAAAAGGTGGGTGGGCAGTAATTAATGGCTCTCTTAATTGTCCTCGTGAAATATTTGCATGGGCATAATTTACATAATTTACATGTAGTAATTAATCATTCAAAGAGGTTCCTTTCTCTTTTTTGTCTGGGTCGAGAGTGCGTGGGCACTCTGTTTCAGCTGACATTTATTTTAATGCGCGTCTTCTCTCTCGACGAAACCTTTCATCTCGTTTTGAAATCTGCCCGTGTAAGAACACAACCTCACGGACCGAGGCTATTCATCTCGTATTGAGGCCCACATCAGTCAAGTCTGGCAAATATTCAAATACATTTCGGTTCATTAGACCTTTTTTATGTGTGTGTGCGTGTGTGTGTGTGTGGGTGTCTGTGCGTCTGCAGATGGACGCCTCTTTCTCAAGACTGCGGTGATGTACTGAAGAAACAGAGCGAGAGAACATGTAAATCGGTGCGGAGACAGAAGAAGCAGAAGTACGAATAATCACAAAAAATCGATCGTATCGGAGGACTAGAGACATTTCAAGGACCGCAAAAGGGTCAGTGTCTACAAATTACTGCAAGGAGACTGTCACACGCATTGGAAATCAATGCTTTCATTGTGCCTCTCCGTGAAGTCGAGGCACCTTTTTTCTTATCAAAGCGGCTAAAAACACACCATGTGGACCTTCACAACATTTTTTTCTAGGATATTCAAACCACTCACACTTTACTGACCATGATAAAATATTTCAGAGCTTCTCTTTTATAGCCCTGACATGTTTAACTATCTATAAAGCACTATTTCCATCAGGGGAAGGGGGAAGAGTCTGATGATTTAAGTTTATTCATCGTTTATCGAATATCTACATGACATTTAATGTGTTTTCGTGTAGCTGTCTTGTTATTCCCAAAAGAAAGATTGTCCATGTTTTTTGTTTTTTTTGTCATTATTATATGTTTGATGATTATAGCAGGTATTCTCAAACTAAAAAAAAAAAAAATCATGAAACATGGAACATGTACATAAAAGTGTAGAGATAATATTGTGCATTGTATGTCGTAGCGCTGTTAGGAAATCAATACAAACCTCTTTACTGAAATATCTTGCATCTAAGTTATTATTATTATTGTTATTATTATTATTAGGTCCATAATCCATCATCATACCTGACTAGGAGAGCATGCTGGCATGTCATTTGTCGTGTCCATCTGATATATATATATATAATAAAAATATTTTTTCACCTGGTAAAAAGCAGGTTACACCTTACAGACACATTTCAATCTACACGTGACTTGGGTTTTGTTTTGTTTTTTGTTTTTTTCACTATTAAATAATGGCCTTTGTCCAGGATTTACATTTTATCACCCCTGAATGAATTAGGTGATATGCCCATAATTTGGTTTTATTTATTTATTTATTTATTTATTTATTTTCTTACAAGAGTTACCATAAACATCGTATGCTTTCCATATATGGAACTGTATCATAAATCACTTTGCCTCAATTGATTTTGAACATCGTACAAATGGAAGACATACAAACTAAACGAATGTACTTTTATTTCAATTTGTGAACGAGCCACAGTGCTCTGGCCACATAAATGCTCTCACATGTAAGTTCTGAGGAAAAGTGAAAGGGGGGAAAATGATGATTGTTATTTTCTGCATGTTTCAGTGTCAATTCTAATTTTAGCATGTTTGTGCTTTTAAAACAAGACAGTGTATAAAAGACATGCTTGGGGGGGGTAAAGGTTTCTCAAGGGTTCTTTGGATGGTTATGGGTTTTGTTTTCCTAAAGGAGCCACACAGAGCCATTAAAGAGCCAGGACAAGGAGCACAAGAACTCTAGGGTTAAGAGTACCTCTTACTGATTACTAACTTGTTTTACAGACCGTATGTGATTATATAATTTACCTGCTCCATGTTAGTTTGAAAGTTTTGGGTAGCAATGTGTGGCTCAGACTCATTTTCAAATAATTATTTCATGCACTGAGTACAGTAGGAATATATCTATCTATATCTATCTATTTATATCTACAAACCCCTTTTCCAGAAAAGTTGGGACATTTACTTTAAAATGCAATAAAAACTCAAATCTGTAAATTGTTAATTCATCTGAACCTATATTCAACAGACAAAAGGACAAAGAAAAGATGTTCAGTATTTTCAATGACAAACTTAATTCTATTTGTCAAATATAAACAAAGTTAGAAATTGATGCAACACACTCATCAAACACAACTTTCTAATGATTTGGGAATTGAAAATACTAATTGTTGTACACAGTAAAATCCCCAGTCTTAAATGAACACCCGGAGTGTTGATTTAACACCTTACACTGTTTATGTAACTCCAAGTGGGTGTTAATTAAACTCTCTGGGTGTTAATTCAACTCTCTGGGTGTTCATTTAAGACTGGGGATTTTACTGTGTAGTTTTGTAAGACTTCGTTGCTCAACAGTCCCTGGTTGCTGATGTCTGATTCTCCTCTTCATGATATGACATACATTTTCAATGTAATTTTTAGACTGGACTGTAGGCAGGCCAGTCAAGCCACGTTGTTGTAACTCGTGCAGAATGAGGCCTGGCATTGGCCTTTTGAAATAGACATGGAGTTCCTGGGAAAAGATGTCATCTTGACAGCAACATATCCATCCATCCATTATCTTAACCGCTTATTCCTTCAGGGTCACGGGACCGCCAGTTCCTAGCCGGTGGCATAGGGCGATAGGCAGGATCAACCCTATACAGGGCGCCAATCGACAGCAACATATGTTTCTCCAAAATACCAATATAAGTCTCCACATCAATGATAGCTTCACATATATGCAGATCACCCATGCCATAGGCGCTGATGCACCTCCATACCATCACAGATGCTGGTTTTGCACTTTTTGTTGGTAACAGTCTGGATGGTCTTTTTCATCTTTGACATGTAGAATCCGATGTCCTTTTTTTCCAAAAACAAGCTGAAACGTGGACTCGTCTGACCACAGAACACGTTTCCACTGTCTTTTGGTCCATTTCAAATGACTTTGGGCCCAGAGAACTCGCCGGTGTTTCTGTGCACGATTAATATATGGCTTCCTCTTTGCATAATATAGTTTTAGGTTGCATTTCTTGATGCAGCGGTGGACTCTGTTAAGTGACAATGATTTTCCAAAGTACTACCGAGCCCATGTGGCTATGTCCATCACTGTAGCATGACGGTTTCCCAAACAATACGGCCTGAGGGCTTGATGATCACGTACATTCAGCAGCGGTTTCCGCCCTTGGCCTTTATGCACTTTAATTCTTTGCAGTCTTTGGTGATAAACATTGTATTTGATCTGACTGACAATTAGTTTGGAACAACGTGAACCATGACCCATCCTTGTTTGCAAAGGCTAAGCTTTTGTTGGAGGCTCCTTTTATGATCAATCTTGATGACCTCACCTGTTACCAGTTAAACTGCTAATTATGAAACCTTCCGGTGTTACTTGTATAACCTTGTAAGTCTTATTTTGCCTCTGTCCCAACTTTTTTTGAGTGTGTTGTAGCCATCAATTTTTCTATTTGTTTATATTTAATGAATACAATTAATTTTGTCATTGAAAACACTGAGATTTTTTTCTCTATTCTTTGTCCTTTTGTCTGGTAAATAAAGGTTCGAGTGAATTAACAAATTACAGATTGCATTTTTAGAAAGTGGCCAACTTTTCTGGAAATGGGGTTCTATCTATCTATCTATCTATCTATCTATCTATCTATCTATCTATCTATCTATCTATCTATCTATCTATCTATCT